>JAZHYW010005809.1:0-22720 GCA_037355805.1 Ixodes ricinus
GCCATATATAGTACGAAATATGGTTTACGAAATACGCTTCACAATATATATGTATAAGGTGACGACACAACTGAGCTAAAAGCAATGAAAGTTTCAAAATGCCAAAAAACGTTTTAGAATACTTCCTTTCAGTCTATGTTTTATAGAAGCACCGAGCGGCAATCAAAATGCTTGTTCTAACCAAACATTGTTTACACTCAGCACCGCATGCATGCGACAAATCATGCAGCAAGGAGTAATCGCCATTGTTCGCTCTAATCTATACGCACATTCGCCCTCAGATAGAATCTGGCCCAAAATAGCGCTTGCCCAAGTGAACATTTTCTTATGAAATGAAATGAAATGAAATCTTTGTTTCCAGAAATTTACTCTGGCGGGCCTCCAGATAAAAAGCTACCATATGGTAACTTGACTGGGTCTGGGGCCCTAAAGCAAAACAAGCATAGCAATCTGGCTGAAAAGTGTTATACATTGAAAATACTCGTTATACAACATATAGAGTTTCTCTTACCAACTAGGCATGTACTTAAGTAACAATAAACA
Organism: Ixodes ricinus; assembly: GCA_037355805.1. Taxonomy (NCBI): domain Eukaryota; kingdom Metazoa; phylum Arthropoda; class Arachnida; order Ixodida; family Ixodidae; genus Ixodes; species Ixodes ricinus. The sequence continues at coordinate 544 of JAZHYW010005809.1, forward strand.
GAGTAAACAAGTGAGGGCGCAGGAACGTTCGGCAGCAAGCATATTATGCGAAAGCGAGAAAATAAAAAAAAATGTCATACAGAGACATCCGCGTTAGATAAAACACGTATACAATTCAGCTCTAGTCAGAGAGTATACATCTATGTTTTCTAGATGGTACCTGTTGAGTAGAGAAGGTAACATTTGGCGAAGTGATTGTAAAGCATGATTCGTGCGGAAATGAGGAACATACCATACCTCAGAGCAGGGCATACTGATCGAGATTTCCTTTTTATTCAAGTCCGAGGTGCGCCAAAGAAATTCAATGAATTCATTTGTTCCGAAAAGGAAAGCATACAAAAGACGATACACGTGCATATTTGTAATGGCAATAATCTTGAATGTTTCGAACAGCGGTTTAGTGTGATATAGGTAGTATACATCCGCGATGATGCGTAGTATCTTTTATTGAAGTAACAGTATTTTGTTTAACTTCGAAGTTGTTGTTGTGCCCCACAAGAGGTGACAATAATTTATATGAGACCGGAAAAGGGCATGATAAATCATGAGTTTAATGTTAACAGGCAATATTGAGCGGCATGACTCTGCACAACCTGCTCACCAAATTATCAATATGGCGATCTCACGGCAGATGCTCAGAGAAAATTACGCCCAGCGTTTTGTGGTGTCTAACTATATCGATTACTGTACCATTTAAGGTAAGGGATTTAGTGAAGGAGACGTGCTTATTCAATGACCGAAATACGAGTGCCTTGGTTTTGTTTACATTAATTTTAAGGCAATTTACCTCAGACCATCTGCCAAATTGCGCGAGAATATCGTTCCCGTTAATAATTAAGCTTTCTGCGTCTACGCCCGACACAAAAAGGCTGGTGGCGTCGGCATATGTTACAAACTGCGCAAGAGTACTAACATTTACCACGTCGTTTATAAAAATGTTAAAGAGCAGAGGGCCCAGTATGCTACCCTGAGGCACGCCGCAGGTTACGGCTTTGAGAGAAGAAGATCGCCGGTCGATCTTCTTCGGGAGAAGCTGGCATAGCTTGGCTGTTGAGGTTTGTTCTTGACAAGATGCCGGTCAATTTAATTTGCAAATGAGCATCACCCTTGCTAATTGATGATTTTAACGCGATAGCGTTAAGGAGCTCATGCCGCAGAAAAGCCGATGCCGGTGACGTGACTGGAAAATCTTGATTGGTCGATAGGGTGGTGACGTCAGAGCTACATGCCCTCGAGCAAGAATTTAAAACAACCCACAATGCTCACGTGAAATGTGACATCACGTGTGGAATGAGAGTGATTAAAACATGACATGTAATGCGAATAAAAGGTCGCCGCATGTCTCAAATGATTTCCCTTTTTAAAATAATTCCTTTGCTTGAAAAAAAAAATTAAGAATTTTAGGCGGGATTTGAACTTACAACCCTTCAGTTGCGAGTCAGACGCTTTTGACTATACTTCGTTTCAGCTTCGGTCCAGACGCAGCCAAAGCTACAAGCGCGAGCTCGGGGCTTTCAGCATCCCTGCCAAGCACGCGCGCTCGTGCAGTGCAAGCACTGTTCTGGGCCACATGCTCGCGCTTGTAGCATCGGCTGCGTCTGAACCGAAGCTGAAACGAAGTATAGGCCCCGCGAGGCACGCTTTCGCGGCAAATGAGAAGGCGATGCAAACGAGGCCCGTTAAGGCTATCGCGTTCCACTTTTAAAGGCGAAGCTTAAACGTCCTCCAAGATTCTTTTTGTTAAGTAAAACGAAGTAGTATTTCACGTTCTACTCGACATGGCAGCTACTTAATTGGACACTTTCTGACGGTTTGCGTGCGTAATCGTCATAGTTTCGCCGCGCGCCCTTGTTTACTTTGTTTTTGTCCAGCCCACAGACACATAAAAGTAATGCTCACCACATAAAAGAGGCAATAACAGACTTCTATATGTTTGAGAAGTTATATGTGTGAGGAACACATAGTTATTTAAATTAGCTTCAAAATCAGGAATGTGTGTAAGGCTGTCCCTTATCACTTACAATGCGCCTCTCGAGGATAAAACGCCGGAAAAGATTGGCAGAACACCTTTCAGATAATCAGGGGGGCATTGCTTTAGGGTGGTCGGCGCCTTATTTATGTTGTCACATATTCAGTTAGTAATCAAATATATTTTATAATGATCAATAAATTTTACTTTATAAAGTTCACATAACCGCTTCAGACCGACGGGGAAGGACGATACTCGAAACTACGCGAGCTGTGGAGTCTGCGAAAAAGTGTTTTTCTCTTTGCTGATTGGCAGTGTGAAACATCGGGTTGCAGGGTACGCCTAAAAGGGCTCTGTGCTCACATGATAGATTGGAAGTCAAATACATGAAATGTTCAAAAAGAGAGATAATTAAGGGTATTTTCCAAGATAATCCCTTACAGAACGCATTACTGAAAAAAAAGATGCGTAAAGATTCACGCAATGAAATTTATAATTTTATATAAATAGGGCGAAGGACAGACAAAGATTTTTAAAATCTTAGTATAAATCACATTTCATCAGCTTTCATGAGCTCGAAACTTCGCGAAATACTGCCTCGGGAGGCTAATGTTATATCCAGGTTTACCTGCACTTGTTTTGGGCCCTCACTTTTACAACCCTTTGCTTGAATAGTCATGCGCTCTAACAATTATCTAGGCTTGAATAGTCATGCGCGGCTCATGGATTGGACAGGAGAACTGCGTGAGCACTGTACATCGGCTCGTAACAAGCAATGCCTCGGTGGACACTTGGGCAGTGGCTCGTGTCCATCCACTGCGGTGATGAGAATAGCCGAACTCTGGTTCAGACACTTGCGTTTGAGTGCGTTTGACTGCGGTGCGTCGAGAACCGAAAGCGAGTCACCGGCACATCTGTGCTTCGTATGAAGCGTGGAATCCAATTCAAGGAATCTTCTTGGCACGCGATATAAGCAGCAGGGATGTCCTGGTTTCTCGCTGCCGCAACGCAGTCAAACGCAGTGAAACGCAACTGCGCTGTCTGAACCAGGTTTAACAATGCCTGGAGCTCAGAACGCGTTTTCTTTATTTCCAACCTCAGCGGGGGTATGATTAACGTTGGCGGCATAGGATAGGCACCAGGCCACGTGGCCGCTTCTGGCTCCGAGTTGAGGGAATGAACGATATGCTCATATTTCTCTAATTTTTTGGCGACTGCCATTGCCTAGAAAAAAGAGCAAAGCCAAGTTCAATAAGTTGTTAACGTTACGGAGTGATCCTGAGTAGAATTAAGTGATGTATAGAAGTTGACTAAAGTAGAAGTTTGGGCTAGTTGGTATTTCATGATTAAAGATTAAAACAGCGCAAGGACACGGACAACAACAAGAAGGTAGACGAACAAGGCGCTTGTTCGTCTACCTTCTTGTTCTCGTCCGTGTCCTTGCACTGTTTTAATCTTTAATGATGCATATAAATCTTTTTATAGCTTCTTAAGCAAAATACACAGGGGGTCGAAACTTGGGCAATAACTTGAGTACGACGCTTGTGTGAGACTTACAGTGACTGCCAACGTTCGGCTGTCCCTCTGAGGTCACTAAAATCTTTTTTTTTAGGTATTCCTTCCGTACACACATGTAGTTCTATGTAACGTCATATTAATAAGTCGCATTTAGTCATTTCAATACTTCTATTATCGAGGACATCTTTCGGATGCAGTTCAGCAACAACAAAAAAGTGTTTGGGTGCCTCAGTGATGTAAAATTGGTCTTGCAACATTTTTTTGTACTTTGAATAAATACTGTTAAGAAGTAACACCTGACGTTGATAGCTTACGAAAACATCCATTAGTTTTCCCCTCCGCGCAATAGCAGATGCAGAAAAAATAAAGGAGAGAGACAGCTGTCGATCCCTTCCTCAACTCGCAATTTGAACAAGCGGCCACGTGATCTGACGCTAATTATATACCGTCAGTGTTCATCATAGTCATGCCCTAGGCGGCTAGGGTTTGGAAAGCAAAAGCTTGGGCTGAGCTTCAGATATTTTTAGAGTTGGGCTATGATCATATTTAATTGAACATGAGCCGTTACCCGAATGTTTGGCGATGCTGATTGTCATGAACCCGAGCACTCGACTAGGGGTTATGAAAATCGCTTACGTCACGGTGTCACGTGACTCACGGTGCAAAATCGTGATGTCATATTACGTCACGCTGTCAACAAGGTTAATACATCCAGTGACTTCCTCAAATTAAATCGAGTTGACGCAGTGAGTCACGTAATGTCACGAGGTCACGTGACATTACTTGACAACATGTATTGACACTATAACGTCACGTGACACGTGGTTAATCATAGTACCAAAAAAAAGCGCCACGAAAACCAACAATTTACCATACATTGCAATTCTGTATATGACGTTTTGAGCAATTGATAGAAATACAGCCGCCAATTTTTTATTCCCATATGTTCATTTTGTGATACTAACGAAAACTAAAAAAATAAATTACCTTGAACCGTTTTGAACCGGTTACCGTTATATTTTTTCTCGGTTCGGTTCCGGTTCAGTTCCAAGATGGCGGCGAAGATTTCGGTTCGGTTCAGTTCCGGTTCGGCTAAAAATAACGGTTCTGTTCCGGTTTTCGGTTCGGTTCGGTTCCGGTTCGACACCCTGCTTCCAATGACGCTGGTTATGCGTATACGCCAACAAACTGCGGGAGAGGGGAAGACGAGAGGGACGTCAGAATGCCGATCTCTGATTGGAATGATTAGTGGGTAGACCTAAATCTATAGCTGCCTTTGTCCCCACTGCACTCGTCGAACCGGTTAGAACGAGGAACGTCGGCGTCCGGCGTTTGGCTCTCGCATTCGAATTTGTTCGACGACTCCAGTGGAGATAAGGCGGCCTTTGCCTCCACTACGCTACAGCGTGGGTGAAACGGATTGAAGGCACTTTAAACTGACCGCATAAATTGGTTTCTTAACGTATCGCGAAGGGATTTACTACAGAGGTCCTCTAAGCTGGTGCCTTGATTATTTGAAAGTATGGATACGCAAAACCTCCGGAGTCAGGAGAGAGAGAGAGAGATAACTTCATTTATTTATAGAGGTGGAGGCGGTTATGCCCGCGCTCCTTCGGCAGTTAGCTACATCCTGGTGGCCGGAAGCCCATGGGCCTCGGCGACCTCAGCAGCCCGACGGTGTGCTGCGTAACGCAGCGTCCCACCGCTCTTCCGAGGGGAAGGGAGAGGGAGGGAAAGAAGGGCAAGCCCATTATATATGGGAGAGGGTAGCCCTGGCGCTGCAGAAAATGCAGGTTGGATTGTAGAGAGATGGGTAGATATGGGGAAGGACGAGAGGGCTGGGTAAGGAGTGTGTCTGTAGCTGGCACCAGATAACACTCTCTTTTCGCGAGAGGGGTTGGGTCCCAGGAGGGTAAAGGTGGCGGGAGAGACGTTAATGAGAGGTCATAGAAGGCGACTAAGCCGTTGCACACTGAACGAGCCCCGTGATCTCGAAACTGGGTCCATCCCGCCCGGACGGTGTATCCTCGGGCAGTGGAGTGGGCCAACTCGTTTCCGCAGAGTCCCGCGTGCACTGGCTTCCAGATTACGCTCACATTTGATTCAAACGAAGTAAAAGACTTGGCTCTTAGGATGCTTTGGGCCGGGGCAGATATGTAACCTGTAGCGAAATTCAGGATGGCGGATTTCGAGTCGGATACGATGACCTTGGGGCATGGCGTGGCAATGAGGGCAAGCGCAATGGCGGCCTCTTCCGCCTGCTCCGGGCAAGTATTAATGTTTGTGGCACAAGTTTTCACCTGGCCCGTGGAGGTGACTGCTACGGCTGTGAATGCCGGCCGGTGTCCTTATTTGGCCGCGTCCAGATAGGGGACGTCCGACCGATGAGTAAATAACTTATGATGAGTGGAGGCTTTGCTGCCTCGACGACCCTCGTGGAATATGGGGTGCATACTACGAGGCACGAGTGTATCTCTCGTGGAATGGCTTGTTTGGGGATCCATTCTGTGGGGGGACCGGTGTGGTTCAACTAGTTCGGACGCCGTATTATGAATTCCTAACCTAATGTGATGCTGTGTGGAGGTGTTGTGTGGTAGTTTGAGGGTGACCTTAAATGCTTGCCGGATAAGTACGTTAATCTTGTTGGTTCCAGGGACCGTAAAGTGGAGGTAAGCAAGTGCGTAAGTCAGGCGGCTAAGGAAGTCATCGATGCTGAATACGCCGGTTTGCGTCCGGAGTCAAAACAAAGAAAACTAAAACTGGTTTTCTTTATGGAATATTTATCGCTAAGCCTTTTATCTCGAAATCACCAGAAAATAGTTGTGGGCTATTCTGAATCAGAATACTCCGTCGTTTGCTACGCTCAATGTCGAAGTATTCTGCCGATTACTACGATCGAAAAATTTCTGAAATGTAAAGAAAACCGAGTTGGTTTACCTATTCTTCACTTAATTTGGCCCAAATAACACGTATTATTTTAGTGTACATGCAAACTATAGGGAAAACATTTTTTTTATTTACTCAGGTGAGCCAATCTTTCCACAATTTCAGCAAAAGCTTCCACCAACTTCAGGCACCTTTGTAGTAAATCCCAGCACGATAAGAACCCGATTTATGCGGCCAGTTTAAACTGCGTTCAATTCATTTCGCAAACACTGTCGTCGAACGCGTTACGTTTTTGTTATACTCCGACATTGTGTGCAGCGAACGCATGCTGCGTAGCGCAGAACACACGCGTTTCATTGGCCGGTGAGCAGGAACTTTGCTGCGATCCATCAGTATCTGTGGGTGCTGCACTACGCCGCGCTCGCTACGCTCAACGTCGGAGTATTCGCTCTTTCTCGCGCGAGTTGAAACGTGTTGGCGCCAGTTTGCAAACAGCCCCCAACCACGTCCGGTTCTAAACTAGACGGCGGGTTTTGCAGTCTCCGCGATGTGAAATATACACGCTATGTTCTGGAAATGGCGAGTTTTAGCACTGTCAGACTTAATTCACTCTCACGATGAAAGAACGATGAGTCAAAAATGAGGAAATATACGCGAACCGGAAGAGTGCCCGGGCTATCCAATAGATGGCGCCACGAAATTTGTTGCCAAACAAAAAAGGGGCCGAATAACAGCGCCTTTAGAATGCGCAACGCCGGCACCAAGCGTTCGGCTCTCGGATTCGAACGTGTTCGACAAGTGCAGTGGAGACAAAGACAGCTAGACTCAGGTCTAACCACTAATCATTCCAATCAGAGATCGGCGTTCTGGCGTCTCTGCGCGCTCTCGTCTACTCCTCTCCCTCACTTTCTCGGTGCATAAGGTTCGAAATTCGTTCTGGGACAATAAAGAAACGGGGTCACTGGACACAGCTATGCGTCAAAAAGCGGTCCAGCTGTATGTACGTAACGTAAAACAAAGCTGCGAAAAATGTTTTTTTTTTAATTCGATAACGTTTTTTTTTGTTTTTTTGCGACACAGGAGGCAAAGGGGGCCACGCTTACCAGGGAGCCACGAGCCAAACTTGGACCCGCAAAGAGCTGCGTATACGGCTCGCGAGCCGCAATTTGGCCGCCCCTATAAAGCGTTCGACCTTCTGGATCACAGTCTATTTTTATTGAACTTATCTAAGCTTGGTCTTGCCTCTGGCTTTTGGGATTGATTTGGCAGCTATCTTTGTGGTCGTTCGAACGCAGTATTTTATATTGGGCAGAAATCGTTTCCTTAAAAGAGCCACGAAACGATTCTTCTATACTTTCGCTAAATACGACTTTGAAACACTCCCTGAAGTAGTAACTAAAAAAAATTGCCTCCGTTTTTTTATTTTTTATTAGGCAGTGGCAGTTGCCAAGAAAATTCGAGAAATATAAACATCGGTGCCCCCCCCCAACTCGGAGCCAGATTAAGCGGTCACGTGGCCAAGTGCCTATCCTGTGTTGCCAACGTTAATCATAGCCACGTGGTCGGCAAAGTAAAAACGCGCGCTGAGATCCAGGCATTGTTAGAGTTGGCTATTCGCGACTCCAGCAAAACGAACGGCACCTAGCGGGAAAACACTGAACTGGCCGGAACAGGTCCCTTCGCGATTTCTGCTCGTCTCTTCTGGCTTCCGTGTTTACATGTTGTCGGTGGTTTGCGCGACAGAACAGTTCTACCGGTGACTGTGTCGTAACCGTAGTATCGCCTTGTGACCCAGGTTGCTCTGCACGCGACCTATGTAACCGCGTGAGCCAGACATTCTGCGTTTATCAACGTTCATCAGCACCGTGGAAGGACAGTGGGCAGTCCTTTCCTCGTTTCCTCGAAGAAAGTCAAGCCTCTGGAAGTTCGCTTACCCCAACACATCGCCGCAGGTTCGAAACGTGGAAGATAAAACGCGGGGGAACCAATTTTGAGTCCAATGCTTACTTGCTGGTGCCCCAGCGTTGTGCGTTGAGCTGGCACATGGCATGGCACGACCTGGATTCGACCGCCATATTTGCCCGATAGTGGCGTCCCCTATAGGTCGCTGGCGTCGCGAATTCTCATCACCGCAGTGGTTGGACACAAGCCACTGCCCGAATGTCCGCCGAGGCATTGATTGTTTTGAGTCGATGTCGAAGTCGGGTACTCACGCAGTTCTTGTGTCCAAAACATGAGCCGTATACTTAACTGACGTCCGATGGGTGGTTTCGATCCCACAATTACGCGTCATCAAACTTTTCAAAGGCAAGACTGAAAAAAAATAGTTCCCTTTTATCCTCGCAATTTCACCGCGACAAAGAAGCTTCTGACTCAGTGGCGGTCTGTGCGAGTACCTTATTTTCCGGGCTATAGTCCGCGGACTACACATGTTTAGAAGTTTGCATTTTAGGCTGCGCGGACTATTTACGCGTGCGGACTATACGGGTATTTTGGTTTTCATGATCGTTCATTATGACCAGATGTGACAGATTTTCTAAATTAAAGATTTTGTTAATAATGATTTATGTATAATAAGAGCTTCTTTGTGTGCTAAGAAAGCCAACATTTGTCAAGGTGTGCCGTACGAAAAGATTGTCGTTTCCGCTACGCACCAGGTGCAGACTATACACGGCGTGCGGACTATGCACCGGGTGCGGACAATCTAAGCAAAAACTTTTATTTTTGACCCCAAATTTGTTTCTGCGGACTATACACCGGCTGCGGACTATAGCCCGGAAAATACGGTATACTTAGGCCAGACTAAGACCAGTACGCCTCCGCGAAGTAATGCCCATTCCAACCCGATATTGTTTCATGACGCCTCTAAGTTTTAAAATCCGGAGTGCCCCAAGGGTCGAACCTTGGACCGCTCCGTTTCAACATCCTCATAAATGACCCTGATTCTAGCATTGACAACTCAGAGGTGCTTTAGTTCACCGATGACGTAAAAATATTTCGTATGTTTGCATGTCAGCTTGACATTGATGCTCCGCCAACTTGGTGCAAGAATAATCAGTTGTCTTTGAAACCCATAAAAAGTCAGGTTGTGTCGCTTTCGGGCAAGACTACAATTATTGTTTATTCTTATCAACTAGAAAGCTCTGACAAGCAAGGTCTTCGATTGTGCGCGATCTTGGAGTGTTGGTTGATTCTCGCTTGTTGTTCATTGCTCACATTGGAAAAATCACCAATGATTCTCTAGCTTGGTTTGAGGGTTTCTTGGCAGTAAACATGTAGAAATTGAGGGCGCCATTTGAAAGGGCAGAAAAACGAAAAGTAATGGTTACAAGTAATTTAAGAATTTCCGCCTGTTGGACGACATCTTTCGTGTTACATAAAAATTCAATAGTTATACTTGTACCCTTCAGCTTTTTCGCTCGTTAGTTTTGTCAAGGATGGAATTTGCGTCAGCCGCTTGGAATTCCATACGTGTACATCAAACGCTTAAATCGGAATATGTTCTACGACGCTTTGTCAGGCTCGTGTATGGTCACCATATCGGGCGACTATTTTATTATTATTATTCACGACTTTTGAAAACTTTTAGACTCGCGTATCTTTTCGTTAAGGCAATTGTTTAGTGACATGGTGTTCCTTTACAAAGTGGTTAATGCTGCAATTGACTTCTTTTTCTACTTAGTAAGATTTTATTCAATGTTCCTCAACATCCAACTATGTTTAGGGCGCTTGTTTTATTACTTGAATGTGTATTGTGACACTTCTTTGTCTAGGATTAGGATTCAGCACATGTATAATAAACAGTGTTGGATGAAGTACATCAAAAAAGTACTTTAAGTGAAGTACAATGTAAATGAGAGGTCATGTACTTCAAGTAAAGTATTAAGTACGTTGGGTGGGATATACTTGAAGTGAAGTACTATAAATAGAATGTATTTTCAAAGTAAGGTATAAGTCCTTTTTAATTTAATCTTTCATGATGCCCTTTCATTCCCCTGTACAGTGATTTTTTTAACTGGCATGCATTGCCGCAGGGGCAATCGGGGCGCATCAGTTCTTTTCGGAAATGGCGCCGAATATTAAAAAAGTCAAGAGGCCACAAAGTAGTTATTTTCAGAAATGGCACCTAATTCAGATGTCTCCCCGACTTCTGAATTTTGCGCCGCTTGTACTGGCTTGTTGCACCCAAGGGGGTCAAACATACTAGAAGAGGGCATGACGTCAGTCCCGTAGCTTCCCCAAGCAACCCTCTTGTGGTGGAGTGTCCTCTCTCTAACCAAATAACAGTAAATGTGCCGGCGGGCTGGTGATAAGCAATCATAATGTGTCACCTGAGAATGAGCTGCGTAAAAATTAAGTAACTTTCAACTCGAAGGAAAGGATGTGTCAAAACATTGAGACATTCTCCACTTGAAAGTTTCTTCAACTTGAAAGTTTCTTAATTTTTCCGCACCACAGTCTCAGGCATTATATTATAATTAATTGTCCTCTCCTAAGATTTTTAACCTCCTGGCTTCCGCTGACCCGAGCGAGAGGTAGCGAGAGTTAAAAGCCACGGGAAGCTGCACCAGAACAAACCGAGCGATGCCTCGTCTGCTCGCGTTTCTGGTGAGAGTAGAATATCCCTCCCAGTATTTCTTCAGAGTTGACAAAGCATCATTTTGTGGTACAGATTTAACAAGAACAAATTTGGGAAGTGTACGCTGAAGTCGGGAGTTGCATTTTCCTTGGAAAGTACCAGAAAAAAGAAATACTTTAAGTACAGGTACATTCTCAGCGAGTGTACTTCAAGCAATACATACCTTAATTTCGCTGTACCATTTTCAAGGTAAAAAATAAGAATTCTTACTCATGTGCGTTAACCAAAATGTAACAAGGTTTTTATTTTTAATTTTAATTGATATTGAGCTTCACTGAGTGTATACCGATTTAGGTATAACAGCTGTTTTTGGGAACGCGCAATAAAAACATGACTAACTGCTAGTTTTGGTTTCGCCATTGACGCCTGAAACCAAACTGAGCCGTGATATTTCAAGAACTACACACAATATCGAGGGAGGAACATACCTTGTAATTCAAAAACACTGACTCAACTAAAAATAGCCGCAATCCCAAATTTGAAAATATTAACACTCCATAACATGAAAGTGAGAAGACACTATTTGAAGACCTGTGTCAATCAGTCCAACATATAATAAAATTATCTACAAAGTGTTTCCAAAATAATAAAAAAAAACATTTGTTGTTGTTTAACTTAAAAATAAGCTACGCATCGCCGAACTCTGATTATATAGTACCCGCCCAAATGTAGCTCTAGCGGTCCGAAGCAGATGCCAAACTTTCGGAACTTGACGTTATCCGATTCAAACGTTATAAGTGAAAACTTTAAATGGGAACATTGCGGCCGCCTAAGCCCACAAACGCGTGGAGATGGATGGCGTCGGCCACAAGGAATGGGCCCCATTTGTTCATTGAAATTTCTCGAAAACCTCTTATTACTTTTGAACTTGACAACGGCAAGCTCTGAAACTTTGGCAACTGCATGGTCCGGCCCTCAAGCACAAGGCTCGTTTGATTTACCTACACCTCCCGCACCGGTGCAGAAGAGTGTAGGGCGGTGTATTTCCGCTTGTATTTCAATACACATACAGAAAGTAGACTGCCCTACACTTCCTACTATCGGCGACGAGATGTTTCGGTGGCTCCCTCTTGTGGTTTCTATCTGTGACGTCATGAACATAGTTGTCAATTGTCAGCGACAGCATGGTGTATGTGAAAGCACGGACCACAGTGGAAGCCTGGAGTCATCGCTTCTTGAAACCAACACCATCAAGCTTCAAAATGAAGCTTGACGTGTCCTCCGACCCATGGGCAGTTGGTTATAATGGTGTATAATAGAGAGTTTTAGGGAACCGTTTTTGCCCATCCGATACATTACGATGGTCACTCCGGTACGAACTGAGCATGCGCTACCGCAGAAGACTCGCACATGCGCAGTTCGTACCGGAGGGTCGAGCTTAAGTCCAGACGCACCCGACGACCAATCAAGCAGCGTCAAAGCGCAAGTCACTGGGCCTTTTTTTGTTTATGATTGGTTCAGCGATGATAGAACACGTACAGACAGGTGATGAACACCATGATGGTGCTCTTTTGACGCTGTCTGATTGGTCAGATCAGCTCGTAGCGTTGGCTGTGTCTGGACTTAAGGCGAAACGAAGTATATACTCATGCAGTGTTTACAAACAAGCCCGCTTTGCACACGCCAGGTGTAGGCACTGCCCGTGCGCAGAAACCGAATTCGGGAGGAGCGAAGCGTTTGCGCATGCGCAGTAACGACAGCAGGGCCTCAGCAGTGGCGTGACCTCAGTGAGTTGAGTTGCTCTTACACCTTTTACACAAGGGCGCAGCCATCTTGAATGTCGTCCCTTCTGGTACGTGGTAACACATCGTCTTGATCTCTCCACACCGCTACGAAAAATTCGTGATTGTCACACATTCTTGTTTTGACTCAGCTATATTGTTCTCGCATATTGCAGGTTCAAATGTTTTATTATTTTTTCGTCCCGCATACCATATACGGAACCCACCTGACTGAGAATGACAGGAAACAGAAAACGTCCATGGGGTTTATGGGTCATGCAGGAGAAGTAAATTTGGCGCAATTGCATCCAATCATCGGCGGAGAAAACATAAGCAACAACAACAACAACAACAACAGGAACTGGGAGCAGAGTTCGGAAAATAATGAGCATAGCTCACGGAATTCGAAGCACTCTCATTGGCATACACGTTTCGTGGATGCGAGGAATAGCAAAGCACGCGAGTGATGTACAACCAAACGGAAGTGCAAAACGCGAGAGGTTTAGCGTTTGCTTTTGTCGCTCGTTGTTGTTTTTCTCGAGCGGAAACATTCGGTGGACCGGAAGCCGTCCTCTGCAAGCGGGCGACTTTGGCGTAATCAAGGCGACCGGAACCCTTTCGACCAGCAGCTTTGCATCTTCCGCGATGCATTGGGGTCGGGTGTTCCGCGTGCAGCGATTACTTATACGTAACCCCGTAGGAATTCGGCACATCGACGCGCAGGCGAGGCGTAATGAGATAGAAAAAAATATTGTAAAGCCCATCCACTTCACGTGAAGATGGAGGATTAGCAAAGCTGTTATCTTTGCGACAACTTTACGACAACTATACGACATCTATACGGTTTACATACCGTATTTACTCAATATCCGCACTGTTTATAAAGAAAATCTGAGGGTTCGTTTTTCCGCGAAGCACGCAGATTGCCAATCACCTCGATCGACAGCATGATTCCAGCTGTTTACAGGACAGAGATGATGTCTTCATGCGAAGATACCATCCATGAAGATTGCATTGTATGGAGAACCGTGTTCTCGATGTGGTTATTCGCAATGCTGTTTATGCGCAACGCAAGGATTGGCTGTATATGTGTTCTGTGGGAAAGTAGACGCAAGGGCCTTGTTCATAAATAGTGCGGCTATTACTCGAGTAAATACGGTATGTTTGCAATGAAGACACGTACACGACTTCGTTGTTTAGTTATCTTTATTTATTTCTTAGTTACTAAAGTGATCATTGCCTTATGGTCACTCATGGGCAAGTTCTAAACGCAATTTTTTGAGGCACACTTCAAGGACAGTTTTTTCCGATTGAGCCCAAGTCTCTTTATCAGCATCGCGGAAGCGAAAGAAAAGGTTAGATCGGCGCGTTCTGCCCTCAGCCTCGTCACAGCGCACTCTTAGCTGAGACCGTAGATGATAACAAAAAATCAGAACCTCACTATCTAATAATGCCAAGGAAGGCTGACTCACGCGGGTTGTCCCCTCTTTTTATTTAAACGAGAGCTTTTTTGGCAACATCCATGGACGCATTTTTTTCCAGATCCTAGCACATAACAGCCTCAGTATAATAGCACAAATGGACGCAGGTAGGGTGCCTCAATGTCCTTCTGTTTAGGGTGATGGCACCCTTTGTAGTACCCGATGCCGACAGCACGCGCTCACGGCTAAAATACAAAGAAATTTACAAAACAAAATGTCGCCATAGCACAGTAGTGCCACAAACGCGCGCAGGGACACGCTTTTCCACGCGCTTCTGAACAAAAAAGAAAAATAAATGTGTGGGACAAAATGGCGAGATGTCTCCACCTAAGCAAAGCGCACATGAAGGCACCTAGACGCAGGTACCGTACTTTGCCTCGCAGTTGTTCGCTATATTAGACGGTTATCTCCACGTATGATGGGTTAACAAAAGAAAGGAAAAAGAAAAGAAAAAAAGGAAAACATAAATGGCGAAAACGCAGTTAGAGTTACTGGGAGCTTCTCATTAACGCTCCTCAGTCAATCAGATTGCTGCATCAGCCGACAAGGACACCGAAGAACGAATCACCAAGTGGGAACGTAATGAGTGCCACGTTCTGCGTTTCCTACGTGGTTAGTGACAATAAATGAAAATTGATGGACTCACTGACACGGTCGTACCTAGTCGTACCACTGCCCACATAAGAAATTCGAAGGGCCTACCGTACCGCAATAGAACCTGGGAGAACCAATAGATCCTTTTCGAGGGTGCGCGGCCTTGCCTGTCTGTCATCGTTTGGGGACGAATACCTGCCCCGAGCGTGCGTGTATTGGACGCGAGGGCTGCGTCAACGTTCGGAGAGTACTCGAATCCTGTCACACGCTTCGTTCCCAAGGATGGGTGGATTGATGCACACATGCTAAAGGCAAGACCCCGTATAGGGTAATTTCATTTCAAATCGCCCAAGAAAAAAAATTATGGGTCCTCAGAAAATTATGAAAAGAATAGATGCTATTGGAAATTCTGCGACTAGAAGAAAACGGCAAACTAGAACTACGGAACATTTTTTTTCTCTTAAGTTTTGGGCTTCGAACGGGCAGAGGGTAGCTCTTACGATTTGTGCAGATTTCACCAGTGACATATTTTGGAGTCTCACAACGTTTAGATAATCTTTTTCGCAACAATTATAAATAGTTTTACTGCTTTAATACTTTGTATAGAAAGGTTAAATTTCACTATAATTGTTGTTTTTTTATAAAAAAGTTTCTTGAATTTTGCACTATTTTTGGCAATATATAATGGGCCAAGTTTGAATTGAGCTAACTTTTGATGTACAATTATTTAAGGCATAAAAAACATATCAAATGAAAGCGTGTACCTAGGCAAATTTAAAAATTATGCTATTGTTAATTTAGGTATTGTATGTATCGAAGAAACAACACTGTAAACATGAGAAGAAAAGATAAAAATACAAAATTCAAAATTATTTTTAAAAAAACTAGTTTTTTTAATTTTTTTAAATGAAAAACTTTCTATGTGCTTTTATAAATGCAATGACATTTCTTTGGCCTATGTGGTTTTGTCATCCTAAACAGTTCGTCTGAAAGGAGACAAATTTGTACCTACATTGTATGACGCATATATATCTGTCATTTCGTTTTCCTTAAATATTACTTAGTGTTAAAACAGGATCACAGTTTTTAGTGGTTCTCCAGTCCTCACACAGTTCGGCAAAACGTTTACATCGATCGTGTTTATAGTATAACATGGCAAGGTGTTCTTCCGCACGTTAAGTTTGCTTACTTAGTGCCGAACTACAGAAATCGAAACTGCCTTAAATAATGTTTAAGCCTTGTCATATGACATAAACAAACATATATATAGGACGTTTTAAATGCTTTCTGTGAGTTAATAGAGCACCTGTGGAAAAAAGCACTTCAAAGCGACGGCCCGCCGAGCACGTCAATAAGCGTGCATGAATGTTTTCTTTCTGCAAACAACGTCCTTTTACTAAGCAAGGCTTGTTGAAACCTCCTACTTTCCGTCTTTACTACTGGAACTTCCATGTTTGCGAAGCCAAACGTACGTTCTAAATCCCGTAGAATGATAGGAAGAAAAATATGAGCTCTGATAGCACCGCGCCGCTTCGGCGCTTGCTTTAATTCGCTTTACTGCAATGTGCACGTCTCCCTAATTTAGCCTTTTTATTTATTTATTTATTTATTTATTTATTTATTTATTTATTTATTTATTTATTTATTTGTTCAGATATAAGTACCTTCAAGGTTCTCGTAAGTTGAATTGCTATTTTTCTTTGACGGCAAATGGAAACGAAAGTGCAATTCACGGGCCGAGCGGGACATAGACGTGCCGCCAACCTTTTGAACTCTATGAATGTCGCATCCCCTTCTTAGATAACTGTCGGGATTGTTATTTAGTACAGGCAGGGTCACTATGAACATTAGGAACGCCTACCATGATCATCCGTACACATAATAAAAGAAAATAGCTATTAACAACTTTTTTTTATTCGTGCTATTGACAATTTGTGAGGGTGCTACCAGAGCTGAAGCTCATGTGCCGCCGCTTTTGAGAGCGGCAGCCTTTCCCTTTCGGTTTGCTTCGCTATCAGGTTTTATATGCTGTCCATATATCTGGTATCTCATCTCAGTTTGTTAGACACAGATAACCAAAATCGAGAGAAAGGGAGCAACTACTCTTTGCATGGCAGCAATGTTAAACGCGGGCGACCAAGCATTTAATCTTGAGAACATTAAAAGACTTTGCCTGTGTGCTAACCGAACAAAGAAGTGCGTATTGCTAACCTGTAAGATGTGTCCAAAAATTGATGGAAGACGAATAAATCGAAGTACCTTTGTGGAAATCTAGCAAACTGCTAAATAAACAAATGGGAAGTAACGCGTTTTGTAATGAGCTCAGAAAGTGGGTAACAAAGTACTTCCCCATTAATTCATACGACATGCCCAGCGGTTTGCTATAAGCTTAGAAAAGTCGCATCTCAAGGCTCGTACCATCGTATTGCGTTTTGATTTTGCGGAAAATTAGAGCGTCGTTCTTCCGCGAGTGCCACAATGCTTTCATTGGAACAACCAAATCCCGTCTATCTTCACCTGCGTCGTTACAACGGAGTGCAAAATCTACAACTTTGGAGTTGTCAGCAACGACATCGGGCAAAATACACCACACGCAGTGTTCGCCCTGTGCACAGTTGAAGAGTGGCTCCGAAGAAAACATTCCGATATTTATAAAACTTGTCCACATCTCAGACGGGGAGGCTAGTCATTTCAAAACAGGCTTCAACTGTACGAGATGGCGAACAGACGACAGGTGTCCAAATTGATTTTTAAGCTACAAGACACGGCAAAAGTGCGTGCAACGGCGTTGGGAGAGTCCTCAAGCACCAAGCCTCCTTGCACATCCTCAGGTCGTCAGAAATGGAAACCACTGTTAAGTGCTGACGATTTTTCTCGTATAGTGGCGCCGAAAATGCCTGGAATTGTACTCCTCAAAATTGAAGCCCAAAACCAAAACATAATGCAAAAAGAAAAGAAGATTTTTTTTATATTTGTTTTTTTAAGTTTGTGTTAAAAATAAAAAAGCGAATCCTTAAGAGTAATGTTAACCTCACTTTAAATCACTTCTTCTTTTATCACCATAAACGTTGCTGTGAGATTATAATACTAAAAATGCTACGTATTGTTATTCACTTCCCCCGTTTATTTGTATTCTTTGGTATTGCCTCACATAAAACGAAAGTCAAGAAATTTTAAACGAGCCTCACCAGTATAGACGCTTTGCAGCAGCTGTGCATGGGCGCCGCCATAAGCGACCTTCAGTTTGTTGTTTCCTCTTATTACGTTCGCTTCACGTCATCGTTGCCACAGCTGGACAGGGTATTGCGACTTTAGGTGCTACTGTGTCCTCCTCCCCAGAAATAGGCCCCTGTGGAGGCTCATAAACGCCCGCTTCAGTGGCTCGGCATTTCGGTAAAACGGGAGAAGGTCGGCTATGGCGGCTCATCTCTGTGACGTCACGGCGCGGTGGTGGCGCGTCGGTCGCACTGCGCCGGTCCGGGGCTGTGGGCGGAAGGGCCCTGCGCCAGACGTGTATTCCTGCGTTGTCTTGAAAGGAACCGGACAAAAACCTGCCTTCTCGTCAAAACGCCGCGACTGGGGCCGTACCGGGTGCGTCGAGAAAGGTTTGAAGGTCAGTTTTCACGTGCTCGGTTCGTCCGAGAATCTGCGATATGTGCCGTGAGTGCGGGAAACGCAGACGCCGTCGGACCACGCCTGGCTTGGGCGAGGAAGCACTTTGGGCTTGAATTTCACGGATGCTAATGTGGTCGTCAGATTTATTTGTTTTGTTCCAACATGAACGCCAGCAAAACCGTCAAGTTGTGCGGACCACCTTGCGGACTACCCGCTCCAGTGCAAGTCAGTTCCCAGTTCAAACGGCCGGCTGATCGTTCCAGACTGTCGCCCCGCTCTTTCAAACGTTTCTGCTTATCGTCTGCTCTCTTTAGAGGACAACCGGCTCCGTAGACCACACGTTAGGGCCCGGTACTTGCGATAAAGAAGTAGGCGCAGGCCTCAAAAAGACTTAAGGTTGAAGGTTGGTAAGCAGGCCTGGGATGTAAAAACAGTAGATATGCGCGAGATGTTGATCATTGTTACCAGTGGCCATCACCGACTTGTTATGCCTGATTCACTTGGTCCGATTCTGCTTGCGATTTTCAGTATCGACGTCGACCATCTCAGCTACGGTTCACGCTTTTGCAGCCCGAGCGACGTCGCGACTGAAAATTGCGAGCGAAATCTCATCATGTGAATCAGGCTTTAGCGTACATTCTGCGGCGTCCACGCGGAATGAATCGCCGCATGTCAGATTATTCACGCGAAGTTTTGCGGTGTAACGAGCCTCGGTAATTTCGCTGACGCCGCTCAAGATAGTCAGACATCGCCAGGAAGACGTAGAATCAACAATTCGAACGCGAAAAAGGGCAGGGGACTCACACCGACGCCGACAACATCGCATTTCAATGGTTTGTTTATGGGCGACGGCGAGCTTGTTGCCCACACCCCCATCGCGCATGCGCGGCGCCGGTGGCTCATGTTTACAAACAAACCGGAGCGCCCGGAGCGCCCTAGCGGACGCCACCGGCGCCGCGCATGCGCGATGGGGGTGTGGGCAACAAGCTCGCCGTCGCCCATAAACAAACCATTGAAATGCGATGTTGTCGGCGTCGGTGTGAGTCCCCGCGCTCTTTTTCGCGTTGGAATTGTTGATTTTACGTCTTCCTGGCAATGTCTGACTACTTGAGCGGCGTCAGCGAAATTACCGAGGCTCGTTACACCGCAAAACTTCGCGTGAATAATCTGACATGCGGCGATTCATTCCGCGTGGACGCCGCGGAATGTACTCTAAAGCCTGATTCACATGATGAGATTTCGCTCGCCGTTTTCAGTAGCGACGTCGCTCGGGCTGCAAAAGCGTGAACCGTAGCTGAGATGGTCGACGTCGATACTGAAAATCGCAAGCAGAATCGGACCAAGTGAAACAGGCATAACAAGTCGGTGATGGCCACTGGTAACAATGATCAACATCTCCTTATATCTACTGTTTACATCGAGCCTGCTTACCAACCTTCAACCTTAAGTCTTTTGAGGCCTGCACCTACTTCTTATCGCAAGTACCGGGCCCATGTTTGGTCTACGGGCCGGTGTCCTCTAAAAGAGCAGACGACAAGCAGAAACGTTTGAAAGAGCAGACGACAGTTCGAACGATCAGGCGGCCGTTTGAACTTGAAGACGCACTGAGCGTAGTCCGCAGGTGGTCCGTACAACT
Organism: Ixodes ricinus; assembly: GCA_037355805.1. Taxonomy (NCBI): domain Eukaryota; kingdom Metazoa; phylum Arthropoda; class Arachnida; order Ixodida; family Ixodidae; genus Ixodes; species Ixodes ricinus. Next base: position 20,603 of record JAZHYW010005809.1, read on the forward strand.
TGACGTTTTTCCGGCGTTTATGTTGGAACAAAACAAATAAATCTAACGACCACAAGTATCCGTGAATTCAACCCAAAGTGCTTCCCGCCCAAGCAATCGTGGTCCGACGGCGTCTCGTTTCCCCTTCTCACGGCACATATCCACGTTATCGGACGAACCGAGCACATGAAAACTGACCTTCAAACCTTTCTCGACACTTTTGGTACAGCCCCAGTCGCGGCATTTTGACGAGAAGGCAGGTTTTTGTCTGGTTCCTTTCAAAACAACGCAGGAATACACGTCTGGCTATGGCCCTTCCGCCCACAGCCCCGGACCGGAAGTGCGACCGACGCGCCACCACCGCGCCGTGACGTAACAGAGATGAGTTCGTGTATATCTGGTAACGGCCCATATGTTATATTTGAATGGAGGTAAAACGATGGTCTTTTCAGTCCAAAAACGTTTATTATGACGAAACCATATATGTCAAACAAATTGTATTGCACATAGAAGAACTCATAAAAAGCTTTTCACATAAACAAATTGAAACAAATAAAAATACGTATTTGTTCTTAAATGACGTTGAACTTTGTATTTTTAGCATTTCTTCTCATGTTTACAGTGTTGTTTCTTCCGATGATACAACAATACTTCAATAACAATAGTACAATTGTTAAATTGGCTTAGATACAAGCTCTTCATTTGATATGTTTTTATACCTTAAATAATTGTACGTCGAAAGTCAGCTCGATTCAAACGTGGCTTATTATTGTCAAAGGTGCAAGATTCAAGAATTTTTTTCATAAAATGAAATTAAAAAAATACATTTCTAGATAACTCTAACCCTTCTATACAAAATCTTAAAGCAGTAAAATAAGTTATAATTTATGTGAAAAAAGAAGAATAAAATCTAAAAGTTTCGAGACTGCAAATGGTGTCAACGTGAAAACTTCAAAAATAGCAGGACCATAGAGTTATTACAATAAACGCTAGAGGCTCTAGCTGGCGCTAGTGTGCTGTTGCATTTTGAAGCAGACAGCAAGCAGTCTAAATTTGACTTCCGGTAATGTATTCCTATGGGAAAAAGCGAGTGCATTTTCTCTCTGCGCTCGATTATAAGAGCAAATATCACAAATAACTTGTACGTACTAGGCACATTGGAACATTTCTCAGTCACGCATACGAAATAATTGGTCAGTTACGGCGTTTTTCTTTCAAATTCATCGCATTAAAAACGGTGCTAAAGCGGCTTCGTACGTGTATTTTTGTGCACTGTCGGACACTGTTAGCGCGAACACGGCGTCGACGCTTTCCAACATGGGGGATATACGTGCCAAACGAACGAAGGACATGAAGAAAACCGAGAGATACGGCAAGAACTACGCAGTAACACTGGATAAGTAACTCCTTGTGCTTGCAGACGATCAAAATAAATTGAAAGTCACGTAATATAGTCAGATTTGCAATAAATAAGTACTGTGAAGATGCTTGTTCTGGGTTCAAATGGTTCAAAGCATCACCCGCACGCTCCAAATCTTTGCAAATAGGGGAAGCCAGAGAGCAGGTGCCCGATAAAAACTGCCCGACATGGGAAATAATAAAAAGACATACCTTTCGTAGCTCACGTGCTTTATTTTTTGCGTTCGAATGTTTCTTTAACTGATCGTAAAGATGCGACACGACGGAGTCATTTTCATCCAATGACAGGACGGGCATATTAGCAATATATAAGCACCACCGAAATGCTAGCGAACCTGAACACACACTATACATTCTTTCGATCGTTAGTTTGCTTAGAACCGTCGCTCGTTTTCACATACGCTTCCTTGAAACAGGGGTTTGGGCCTGAAATAGAGCGGAAGTTTAACATCGCTCAGTGGTAAAGAAAAATGCTGTAACTAAATCAATTACACTTTCACAATACCAATAAAGGTACATACTATCCGTTACAACCGATAATGACAAAAGTTATTCATGTTATTTTCCGGCGAAGAGACAAAATTCACGCGCGTTTTCCCATAGGAATACACAGGGAGGCTGGAAATGTAGACTGCATGCTGTCTGCTTCAATTTGCAACCGGAGTCCCGTAGAACACTAGCGCCAGCTGAGCCTCTAGCGTTTATTGTAATAACTCTATG
>JAZHYW010005810.1:0-11107 GCA_037355805.1 Ixodes ricinus
GGTACTCATTACAAGTAATCAAATTACTTGTAATTGATTACTTTTTGAAGTAATTTTGTATTCATTTGATTACTTTTGTTTTGTAGTAATCACAAGAGTAATTTGATTACTTTTGAAAGTAATGGAATTACTTGTAACTATTACTTTTTTCCTAACCCCCCCCCCCCTTTCGGCCAACCTAGTCACCAAACACGAGACGTCTTCACTTTATCAGCTTCTAAGCTTTTGGAATCAGAGAGAATAAAGGCATTGTTGCTGAGCTCTACGAAAGGAGGTCACGCTCTTTGTCTGGACAGTTCGCAGAGTGGTTTGTTGGAACTTGGATTTCGACTCGGTCTGTCAGGTTCCGGTTCTCGACAAAAGCCTTTCAGTGCGAAGTTCGATGGTTAATGTAGAATGTTTGTCTCTATTAACTCTTCATACAGTCCACCCCTCTTATATATTAAAAAAAGAACTCTAAATCCTGGTCAAAGCACCTCTACACTCTTCTGCCTCCAAGATAACCAAAGCCATGTAATGTAAATGCTAAGGTGTGACTATAAATGTGAGCTCTAAGAATTCATATCCTTCGGCAGAAGTGACACCCCCTGTCGGATGATTATCTTAGTGGGAAACTCCAGGAAAGAAAAGGCGCCAGACGGAAGAAAAGGGAGAAGCTTCTTTGTACTAACTTAGAGCAATAAGCCACAAAGAGCGCAAAAGCGATATCTCCGGAGCTGAATATAGGTCACCGTAGCTAAGTGGAACTAACAGGATCTAGCGTCCTTAGTACGCACTTCAAGAAATATTCGAGCTCGCTCATACCACGCCCATGCATTTTTACACCCAAAAGCCTGAATACGGGAATCCGGAAAGGGTGGATCGAGATTATGAGTAGTCCAGCGCTTCTGTTACAACCAAGGAGGGATGAAGGCGTTCCCGGGTGAATAGCTCAGAACTTCTCTTAGAAATTTCACGGCTATAAAACACGATGTTTCAGTCGTGTTTTATACAGAGATGGCTCATGCTAGGGAGGTCGGTGACGCCGTGTCTCCGTGGCCGCAGCTGGCAAGCTTGTTTGTGCTGAAGGAAAAGCGAGGTGATGGCAACCTCACATTTCAGTGTTTACTTTGTAAGCCTAAAGAAAAGCTCCTGTCTTGTTCCATGGTGACGAACTCGAACCTGCGGAAGCACGTAAAGGTACGTTTTATTAGCCGTGCATGTCCGCAGTATGCGTGTTTTTTTTAATTTATGTACTAATCACTATCGTTCTTTTAGAGTCAACACCCCGGGAATCTGGCTGACTTTGGGAACTCTTCGCGGAAACGGAAGCTGTCTGAAGCTGCTTCGACGTCCACGCCGAAACAACTTACCCTCAACTTTGCAAGCGGGCGGGTGCCTCAAAAGCAGCTGGACAGCCTGATTGTGAATTTTGTTGTAGATTCCCTGCAACCTTTCTCTGTCGTCGAGGCTCCCAGTTTCGTTAAACTTGTGGATACCTTGGCCCCTGAAAACACCGTACCAACACGGAGAATGCTGATGGCGAGAATCGACGAGAGATACGAAGAGATGAAGACAAGCCTGCGGAAAGCTTTCGACGAGGTTCCTTACGTCACTGTGACCGCCGACTGCTGGACATCGTTCCGACGGTAAGCCTCTTTAAGATAACATCGTGTATTCCTTGTACGTTCTTGTCGCATATCCAGAATGTTCGTTTCAAAGCTATATGCGTGGGTTTGTATTTGCTGGTCTCTGTATTTAAATATAAAAGTCTCCTCATGGAAGCTTTTTGTCCGGCGTCCTCGGCACAGTGTGGCTGAAATAAATTCAATTCAATTCAATTACTCTCACTTTAAAATAAAACCCAAGAAAATGAGTTGTCGCGAAAACTTCGTTTTTTTAAATTAAATTCGGTGATATAAAAGCGCTGATACTGCTAAAATACGTAACTAGTTTAAGAGACATAATATGCCCTTAATGTTCAGACAATACCAGTATTGTCTACTGGTGATTAAGCTGGCGGGTTTTTGTTTTCTCAGTACAGTTTATACAAAATATTTTTTGTTTTCGCAGGTGCTATCTGGCAGCGACAGTTTCTTGGCTTGAGCCGGTTTCCCTGAAGAGGAACTCTGCAGTACTGATCTGCCAAAGAATGACGGGCAGGGTCACGCACGACAAGATTGCAGACCTTCTTCTGGAGGTTTTCAAGGAGTACGCCCTTCAAGGAAAAGTCACCAAGGTCGTGACCGACAATGGATCCAATTTTGTAAAAGCCTTCAGGTAATATTTGCCGCATACAGTAATAGCGGCCTGTTATTTATTGATCAAAATTACTGATAAAATTGCAAAAGCGCTTGCTTAGAACATCAGCACAATTCCACGCATATACCTGATCATGACAACAAGCAGACCCACTTTGTGAATCCAATATAGCGTTCAAATTCCACCAGCAAAGTGTATCTGCTTGTTGTCGTGGTTCAAACGTTCAAAAAGTAAATGCAGGTTGTTCTTTTGGGTAACTATTATTTTCTTCATTTATAACACAGGGTGTTTGGTGAGCCTGTTCAGCCTGACGACCTAGAGCCCTCGGAGCAGGACGATGAAGGCCTGGAGTTCGTGGAGGTAGCACCCCTGCTTGAAAACGTGGACCAAGGGGAGGCCCGACTCCTCCTCACCATAGATGTGCTGCGCACACCCTAAATTTGGTGGCTACGACCGACGCCGGAGCAGCGGAGCGTCACGAAATCTTCTCGAGACCTTTTCGCTCCGTTTTGCGGACATGCCGCGGCTTGTGGAATAAGCAGGGACAGTCGGCGGTTGCTGCCGAGACCATCCGACGCTTCTGTGGGAAGGCATTAATAAGGCCCGTAGCAACGCGGTGGAACTCTCTCTACGATGCGCTAGAGTGCGTGCACAAGTTGGATGCTGAGGGCAAAGACTTCGACGGGTTATGCAGGACCTTACAAGTTCCTCCCTTCCAGCGTCCACGTGACCTACTCTTCATAGAAGAGTACTGTAAGGTGAGAGTGCCATATCTGTTATTTCTACGTTTCACAAAAGGAGGTTGAATTTATGACGAGGGATCTGCGTATCAATACCGTAAACAAAACATCCGTACTGTTAACCTTCCCCTCTATTGCATTTGCAGGTCATGAAGCCCTTCGCCTGTGCGATTGACGTGGTTCAAAGAGAAGAACACATGTTCATGGGGTACCTGCTGCCAACGATCACGGTACTCCAGCAGCGGCTCAGCCATCTTTTCCAGGCGGGCCTAGCTTTCTCCGCGCCGCTTGTGAATGCTCTGCTTGATGGAATCCAGAACCGGTAAGTTTCTGAAGAAGCATAATCTACTTCCACTTTTTGCGGGACGGAACTGTGTTCACCTATCAGATGCGATACTTTCTACTTACAGGTTTGGTCCCCTGATCAACGACCGGGAGCTGTTGCTAGCAGCCATTGCGCTCCCCCGGTTTAAAGTCGGCTGGGTTCTTGGCGAAGCCAAGCGGCAGGAGCTAGCCCAGCTGCTCACGGACGAGCTGAACCGCCCATGCTACGGAGGATCGCCCACCGGCGGACAGGAACCTCCCGCTGACTGCGGAGGTTCCCCTGTTGACGATTTCTTCGCTTTTTCGGCGCCAAGATCGACCCGGGACAGAGGGAAGTCTCACGCTACCTCAGCTCTCCGGACACTTCGACGGAGATGCTGAAGGAGTATCCCCGCCTACAGAAAGTGTTCATTAGGTTTAACACTGCCCTGCCATCCAGCGCGTCTGTGGAGAGGGTGTTTAGCGTAGCAGCGGACATCCTGACCCGAAAACGCGGGAAAATGAGCGACTGCAACTTCGAGCGCCAGCTTCTGCTGAAATTGAACAAGACATAAGAAGTGTCTGTTGCATCTAAAAAGAAATAAACGTCTCCCTAATATACACGTGCCTTTGTCTTCATATAATGTGCCTCAAAGTAGCTGATTTTTATTGCGTTTCTCATTGTTCCGAGTGCTCACGGTGCGAAGCTTCTAAAGTAATCGGAAAAGTAACGATTACTTTTTCAAGTAATGCCTAATTACTTTTTCTCTGAAGTAATCAAGTAATCTAATTGAATACTTTTAAACCAAGAGTAATTGTAATCGTAATCGATTACTTTTTTCGAGTAACGTGTACAAGACTGGCTGTGACTGGTCTATCTGGGCCGCTGGGCACTCCCCCCCCCCCCCCAAAGGCAGTGTCTCTCTTTACCGTGTGTACACCTACATTACTCTATGGGCGAAGGGCTGGGTCATGGTGACGTTTGTTCCTTCTGGAATGAGCTCTGTGATTTTTTTAACTCTGTCCTACGAATTTCTATTTCCCGTATCGATAATATTAGAAAAGCGGATGAGATGTTTCTTGCGATCTCGATGAGCAAAACCTCGATGATTTCGCGTCCGTATATTTAACGATCCGCTCCTTTAATTTTCGTGCAGCCAAAATTAGGAGCGCATGCGAAACAATCTCTTTCGTGTGCTGCGATTGGTTGCGTGGGGACTATGCTCTAGAAATGGCCTTGATGTAAAGCTCGCGATGCCGATCACTGATGCACCGGCCTCTTTGACCGATGTACTCGGCTCCGCATTTGAGGAGTTACTGAGTCTAACTTTTCTACCCCAAAATCTCTTGATTGGGTAGTGTGTTTCTTCTCGCGGCTTAGATTGCCTTTAGTGGATCATGTTACACAGGCTTGCCAGATTAACCTGCATGAGCAGACGACTTTGGTGTTCAAGCGTGTGGAGATAAATTGGATGCAGTTGGGCACGTTGTGAAAGTACGGAATGGTGGCAATATTTCTCGTGCGGGAGGTTTCTTTTTTTTTTTTTTGCTAGTGGGAATGAGCTGGCTAAAACATAAAACAAGACGCTCCACTGGATACTCAGATTTCCAGTTTTGTTGTGTTTGGTTAATCATGCTGTCCGTTGCGGTATGCTGACATGATTTTGTTTTTTCCGAGATTAGTAACGCGTTGATCATTCCAATTTTGACCGACTTAAAGTGGGCACCCTAAAAAAAAATAACTGTTTTTTTCATCGTTGATTGAACGCCCAGCAAACAACATGATTTGTTTTCGTCAGCCGTAGGTCCAGAAACTGCAGGCCTTCCGGGGACGGGTCTCCTCTCTCATTTTCAATTTACCCCCAGCGGTGAGGAATGAAGCCAAAATAGCACTTACTTTGACGGCTGTAGGTGAATTATCAGAGATTCACCCACGTAGTGGACCACTTTTATGCTCTGTTCTGTGTACTTCAGCTCCGTCTCAATGGCTCGGTCAACGAAGGATAGGTCTATCTCGTCTAGCACGGGTGCAAGAGATGAACCTATACACACTCGTGATTCTTGAAGCCAGATGTTTTCTGCATGTTCCATCACAGTGGATGTGAGGTAGAGTTGGAGAAGCTTGATGAACCCGGATAGCGGCACTAAGGACATAAGGCTGGCAAAAATAAACCACGGTGTTTGCTGGGCCCTCAAGCAACAATCGGAAGAACCAGTTCTTCCTTTTTTTTCCTTCCTTCCTTCCTTCCTAAGCTCGAAAAAAAACGAATTGATGTCAGCATACCGCAACGGAGAGCATAATTGACCAAACCGAACAACTTCTGAAATCAGAGTATCCAGTGGAGCGTCTTCTTTAATGTTTTCACCAACTCAATACACCAAGAAAGATTTTAAAAAATGTTTTGCACCAAAAGAAATTGCTTTTATTCCGTAATTTGACAGCGCGTCCCACCGCATCCGATGTATCGCGACACGCTTCGACAACAAAGTTGTCTTCTCATGCAGGTCCAAACTGGCAATCCTGAGTAACATGATCTACCAGAGGAAATCCAAGCCGCCTCGCGTGAAGAAACGCCCCACCCAATTATAAAGTATGGAGTAGAATGAGTATACTCGGTACCCGTCAATTACGCAGTCGAGTACATCGGCCAAACAGGCCGGTGCATCAACGATAGGCTTCACGAGCATCACGACGACGCAACTTAGAAAGTCGAGTACCCGACGCACCCTATCGCGGCACACGCAAAAGATTGTTTCGGATGCGCTCCCAATTTTGGCTGCACGAAAATCAAAAAGAGCTCACCGTCAACGAAAGGGATACGACATCCTCGAGGATTTCCTCATTAAGGATGCAAGAAACATAATCTCATCGGCTTTGCTAAGGTTAACTGGACGAGAAATAAAATTTTCCTATGCCAAAGCTGGAAAAGTCACCGAACTCAAACAGTTTCGTGAAAAACCCGAGACTGAGGTATTGACAGACGACGACAAGGAAGAGAAGGAGAACGTGTGGAACACAGCTAAACCTTTATTGAGGACCGAACCCTTTATATCGGATTGAAAGAAGAAGGAAGGAAAGTGAACCCTTCTTCACATCACCTCTCTCAACAAAGGATACAACACCGGACCACTAAGAATGGGGTTAAACCAACAAACCATCTGACAACACCAAAAATAAAACATCACTCCTAAAAAAAAATTGCCGGGAAATTTACAAATTGCACAAGACCCTTCACTGAGGGAGTCAGCTATAATGCTACACAAAGGGGCAAAAAAAGACGCAACAAAAACTAAGTAAAAAAAATGAAAGACGTTTACAACTCCCTGTAATGCCGAATTAGAGCGCAGCTCTTGAGGAGCAGGAGGGAAGGGTGGAAAGGGGATGATCTGCCCTCCTTCTTATCCGTACCCTCTTTTCCTCATTCCTCATCTACTCCTCCCCTGCCCCTCGCCTCCTCCTCCTCTTCTTCTCCTCCCTTCCTCCTCCTCCTCCATCCTCCTCCTCCTCATCCCTCCTCCTCCCCGCGCGGTGCATTATGGGAACGTCCAATAATACTATCCGCGCGTCACCGCGGTGCATTATGGGACGTTTCCCATTATGCACCGCACGGTAAGGCCGACGGCGACAGCGACGCCGAAGCGTTCCGGTTACGCCGACGGCGACGCCGCTCAAGCAGGAAAGGGGCGCCTAAGGGCTGCGCTCTAAAACCATTTTTTACGCTAAAAATATTACTAAAGATTTAGAAACCGTTTTTATTCAGCTTCTACAGACAAAGAGGGCTTGTTCACTGCATCTCCATGCTTGGTTATCGCGATCGGCGCTTTCAACAGGCGGTTGTGGTCGCTTCTTTCTGGTACAATTGTTGTTGTCGAGTTCCATAAAGGCACGCCGTTCTCACATTCCTGAATATGCTCGGATACCTCGGAATATGTATCCCTGTTTTTGACGCATAGTTTATGGTCGCCTCGTCTATCATTAAGACAACGCTTCGTTTGACCAATATAGCACAAACCACAATCAAATGGGAACTGGTAGGTTACACCTAAAGACATGTAACTCACTTTTACCTGTGTTGTTTTCAAGCAACCTTTCTAGGTGGTAGCAAAGGAGTCAAACGTTTCAAACTACTATATGTGCTAAAAGCCATGCGTAAACCAAACTTATCAGCGATTGATATTAGATTGTGTGAAATCTTATGGAAGAACGGTATGACTACAAACGTTTTGTGCTCGGGCATTTTCCTACTTTTCTGGTGCTTGTCGTCGTCTGTCAATACCTCAGTTTCGGGGTTTTCACAAAAATGTTTGGTATACACCAGCTCGCGTGCGCCCTTACGTTCTGCTCACGGAACTCAACTTAGAAGGAACAGACGTAACTTGACACTGAGATTTGCTACCCCACCCGACCTCTACTTAGAAGGAACAGACATCACCCTGACAATGGCGCTTCGCCCTCCTTCCTCACCCCTCTCCTTCGGCTTCCTATTCCCTCTCTCCTTTTCTGCCCCCTTACCTGCGAAAAAGTTCCGGTAGCGCATGAAATTTTGTCGTCAGAAGTAAACGTCGCTACTTGAAAGTGTGTGGGCGTCCGTGTACGTTTTTAATATTTTTTATTCTTTCGTTTTCATGTATGTCATCTCGCTCAGCCACATTTTTTAAACGTTTATGCGGCGTGAAAGTTCGCATGCACTTTGCGCAGGTTGAGTGTTTGCTTACCTCCTATATGCGCCCACGTGCTTTTCCCCACCCTCTCCCATTTAACCAATGACTGCGCTGGCTTGATATTTCCGTCATCATTAAAATAAGAGCACCGACTTAACACAACAGAAAGAACAATTTCATTAGACGCTTCGCCGAAAAGGTGGCGGAACTGAGAATCATTCATCCTGCCCTTCCTTCGAAGGTCCCGGAGGTGATCAAGTAACGAACGTCTGGTTTTCCCAGTTAGGGCGCGGGCTAGTTTGACAAATTGTGTGGGATAACTAAGAACATTATGCATTTTCTGGTCGTAGTCGGTCTTGTCGAGAACCACCGTTCCCCCACCCTTAACATCACGCAAAATGACGATCGATTCATCAGCTCTCAACTCCTGCAACGCCTTGCGTTCATGCTGGTCGAGGTTTGCTGCGGCTTGGCATTGTTCAAAATGGACAGCACATGACTCCGGGCGAGGTTGACGCCAGTCTCGCTAGATATATGGCGAAGTTTTTCCTCGATTTCCGACCATGAAGTTACGCTTGGGGACGTATCCGGTGCCACTGCAAAGTTAAGACCTTTTGAAAGAAGACTCAGTGGTGGTCCGTCAATTCTTTGGAAGAGTAGTATAACACAGTCTCGTTTCTGTTTTGTAAGTTGGCTCAGGGGGCATTAACCGTGCGAACTTGCTTGTGCGTAGATCTGACCGCTGGTTCTCTTCCATGTCCTCGGCCTGTTTTCGCGCGACGAAATACTGCGGAGGTCGTACAATGCAGAACGTGTCGAAGGCTCCGTTCCGCCGTCGCCTGTCGTTTCTTGGCGTGGTTGATTCGTTGCTTGTTGTCCGAATACACGGGCCTCGACACAGTTCAGGCTGAAATCTCAAGCGAGCTTGTGTCCGTAGGGGTATCCACTAGTTGCTTACGCACGCTCCTGCAGGAATAAGTCCACGTTGAATGCATTGACGGCTGAAGTCCCTTTGGCACTCTAGTCGTACGATAGTGGTTGACAAGTTGAGGTATTCCCTCACATTGCACGAGGGCCATAGAACAATGTGAGGGAATACCTCAACTTATCAACCACTATCGTACGACTGAAGTGCCACCAGGACTTCAACCGTCATTGCATTCAACGTGGCCTTATTCCTCAAGGGCTGCGTTGCAAGCCGCTTGTGGATACCCCCTAGGGACGCAAGCTCGCTCGAGATCTCGGCCTGAACTGTGTCAAGGCTCGTGTTCAGGACAACAAGCAACGAATCAACCACGCCAAGAAACGACAGGCGACGGCGAACGGAACCTTCGACACGTTCCTGCATTGTGACGACCTCCGCAGTATTTTCGTCGCACGAAAACAGGCCGAGGACGTGAAAAAGAACCAGCGGTCAGATCTGCACAACAAGAAGTTCGCACGGTTAATGCCCCCGGAGCCAACTTTACAAAACGAGAAACGGACTGTGTTATACTACTCTTCCAAAGAATTGACGGACCACCACGTGAGTCTTCTTTCAAAAGGACTTAACTTTGCAGTGGCACCTCGATACGTCCCCAAGGGTGACTTTATTGTCGAAATCGAGGAAACAATTCGTTACATATCTAGCGAGACTGGCGTCAACCTCGCCCGGAGCCATGTGCTCTCCATTTTGAACAATGCCAAGCCGCCGCAGCTAAACCTGGACCAGCATGAACGTAAGGCGTTGCAGGAGTTGAGAGCTGATGAATTGATCGTCATTTTGCGTGCTGATAGGGTGGGGGAACGGTGGCTCTCGACAAGAGCGACTACGACCAGAAAATGCATAATGTTCCTAGTGATCCCACACACTTTGTCAAACTAGCCCGCGACCCAACTGGGAAAACCGAATGTTCGTTAGTTGATCACTTCCGAGAACTTCAAAGAAGGTAGGATGAATGATTCTCTGTACCGCCGCCTTTTTTCTCCGGCGGATGCACACCCTAAATGTACACTCTCCTGCAATATGAAAGACCCACTGGGAGCGCGTGGCAGAGGCGGTGGCTGAGGGGGCGCTGTGCGCGCTTTGGGCAATTCCATGCCGCTCGGAGGGGAGGCCTCACTCGGTGCTCAGCTGCGTCAGCCGCGCCGAAACGTGCTTAATCAGATTTTGACTTCGGCTTGGCGGGGAGAGCGCTTCTTACGCGGCACGCCTGGGAGTAATGTAAAGGAGGCTCGAATGAAGTCTCGTTATCACGCGAGCTTTTATCAATTTTTTTGTGCAAATTATCAAATCAAGCACTGCGAAAAAACAAAGATTACAGTTATGCTGCTGCCCTGTACAGCACACATAAAATGTGTTCAAGATTGCGCGTTTGTTCTTTAGTTTGTTAGAAGAATGCCACGGGTATCGCAGTTTGACCGAGCACGAATAATCGCTCTGCCCCAGGCCGGTGGGTCGCAAGGAGCAATTGCCGCCTTGGTAGGGCATACACGCAAATCGCTGTGAGGTGGATCAAGGCGTACCAGCAGGAAGCAAGACTTGAAGATGCCTGCATGCCAGGCGCCCAAGGGGCACGACAGAGCAGCAGGACATGCTAATAGTAGCGGCCATCGTCGACAACCCTTTTCTGACTGAGTTGCGTTCTTTCCGTGTCGGATAGGACAATAGCGAGAAGGCTTCGATGTGCTGGTCTCAAAATGCCGTGTAGCTCTGCCGCAAACCTCTCCCCAGCCAGGAACATCGGCAACTCCGTCTTGAGTTCGCTGAGCGTTACGCCGGCTGGAAGAGCGACCAGTGAAAACTCGTCGTCTTCACCGACGAGGCTAAGTTTTTCAAGCAAATGGGACCAGAGGCTGCAAGTCTGGAGGCCTGTTTGTATGAGGTATAAATACGTGAACATTTTTAAACTTTCCTCTTTTTTATCACGAAAGCAGCAGCATACATTATATTTTATTGTATAATATTTTGTTATATTAGGTTGTCTTTCTTTCCAATATTTATGCAGGTGTTCATTTATCCACTCAGCCCCGATAGTGAACAAATAATTAAAACAGCGCAAAACTAACACGAGGACAAGTGGAAGGACATTCAGCACACCCCCCCCCCCCCAAATAATGTTCGTTTTATTTTGTGTTGTTACATATTTTCGGATTTAAGATACTATCAGGCCAAGTGACTC
>JAZHYW010005811.1:0-32328 GCA_037355805.1 Ixodes ricinus
TCAATAGCTCGACAAGCATTCGGGTAGTTGCTCGTCTCTAATCGCGATAATGACGACCATAGCCGAACCCTAACAATATATGGAACTCGGCGCGTGTTCTGTGGTTTGCCAACCCCGGCACGTGGTCGCGATCAACATTGGCGGCATATAATCGGCTCCAGATCACGTGGTCAATTGTTCTGGCTGCGAGCTGAGGAAATGAATGCTGTTCGTTTTTCTTTCTCTTTTTTTTCTGCGACGTTTATTGCGGGGAAGAAAAACGAACGCGTGTTTATTGCTCATAAACGCCAGGGATTCGTTCTAAGCGGTATTCGCGCAAAGTAGAGAAATTGTTGCACCGCCCTTTTAAGATTAGAGAAGCCGTCTATAACACTCTCTGGACAGACACGTGGTTAGCTCCGCACACCAGAACAATCTACGGAAGTCAGATGTTCGAAAGTGCTGAACCCTGTTTTCTAAATAATTTGGCTTGTCTAATTATAGATATTATGAGCGAAACTATAAAAAAATGCGTCTGGTATTAGTTAACAAGTATTCTATATCTATGGTTGGTAGTGGAAACCTAGATTAATTGATTGCTTTTGTTTTTATTTTAATTAGCACCTATGTAGCTTTTCAACATTTATGTGTGGTTGTGTCGACTGGGAAGTTTCTATAACAGCTATTCATGTTTTACTGCGTTAATAGTTCTTAGTATTACACCCAACGCACTTGCAGTGATTCAGCCTAGCTGCCCACTTCCATCCCCATACTAATCTTAGTGCGTGACAAAAATAAAATAGGCGTTCGGGTTTCGACGACGTGAGCGTATTCTACTTTTTGAGGTACGGCGACATTGTTATACGCTGCAGATTATACATTTAGCCAGTGTAGACACGACTGCTAGCCTGGGGTCTTTAACGTGCATCAAGCAGTAGTATCCACCACAACGCACAGGTACTAATCGAAACGTGCAGGGTGGGGATCGAACCCTGGATCCCTGTGTTCTCCGGCGCAAGTTTTCGCTGGGTGAGAGGTAGGTATAAGATTCTGTGGAAAGCGCACCTCCGCTATTTACCAGTGAGTCATTTTGTGGAGACGTGAGCACCAATACCTCAGCGTACTGCGTAAGGTTGACTTTGTGTTCAAATATTGAGGCCTCTCAGTTACTCGGCCCGTGTGTTGCAGGACACGTCCTCCTTCTTGACCGTCACTGTACTGGGGCTCTTTACTCTTTACGTAACTCTTTGGTGCACATCAAATATGCTTGCACTTTATCTTGACGGTTTTGCAGGAGACGTATAGGAGCATACCGGGGTGCACCCATATTATTTGCCATCCTGCTTACGGGAACCATCCTTTCTGTCTACACTTCACTTTATAATAAACGTGTGATTGTTTAAAACAGCGCGAAGTTAGTCAGCCTCAAAGGGGCGACTGGTGTCTCCGCTGTAGATGAGAAATTTACCCACTGCACTACCACTACCAGCCTTTCGTCTTAGCGGTAATACACGACTGCACGCCGATACGATGCTCATCCAGATCGAAACGGGAAGGGCTTGGCATCCTATGATATCTGACTTCTACAGCGCGAGCTTTCGCTCCACGTGGTCCGGGCTGCGGTGTGTTAACTCACTCGGCCATCGATCCTCCGCCCTTCACTCTGTCATTTCAAGCTAAACAAATAAATGCTGGAGCCCGTCACACATAGCTATTCTTATTGTACAAATCATCAAGAGAAATGACCAAAGTCGACACACGAGGCCATTACGCCACGAAATTAACTTCGTATCGGTAGAGAGGGAATGAATGTCGCACGCGACAGCGTGTTCGTCCAACTCGCCCGATGTATTGATTGAAGACGCTCTTAACCATGTTCTTATGATCAAAGGAAGAGAAACAGCTGGATTTGACACTGTAGTCACTCGGGGCTGTACAAACACGGGCTGTCAGGAACCCCGGAAGGAATTATTGGCGGCCGGGGAGAAACAAGACGCCGTTTGGCACAGCATTCTACAAAGTGGTTTCTGACAGCTGCCATTCTATTCGTTAGACAAGCGCGAGAATTTTAAAACACTTACAGACGTCGCTCCCTTGTCGAATCTGCGAGCCCAGACAACGGGGCTATTTTATTAGCGCGCTGGGATGATTTTCGATCGAAATCTGGCAAACGTTGGTTTGAAAGAAACAATATTTAACAGCTTTCAAGTGAACTCTAGCTTACAATCCCGTCGATATAATTTACTACTATCACTAACAAATAAATGTGTCACGAAACAACATACATACCGGGTGATTCAGTGAAGGCTTTCAAAATTCTCTAAAAGTAGGGTAGTTGTGGGAAAAAAAAGAAACACTTTCCGGAAACAAACACCGGCCCCGGCGAACGTCAAGTATTGCAAAAAGCATACTAAGTAGCTAAATAATGAACAATTATTTACTAATTAACTTATAGTTAGGAAAAATAAGATATGGTTCAAAGGGGAAACTTACTAAGCATCTTCAAAAATTACTAAATCAATTTATTTTAGAAAGATATAAGGCAAGGGTAGCATTTTACGGAATTCCGAGAAAACGCTTAATTTGGACGCGTTTCTAGGTTTCGGTGTGTTATCTGAGCGCATATCTGTGCCAGCAGTCCTGCTCTCCGGTGGCCGAGGCGCAAAGCTACCGCCTCGACTTCCTCGAAGGACGGAAGGAAGTATAGCGCACGTGCGTTGCGCGTCTTGGCCACCGGGGAGCAGGACCGCTGGCGCAAAGATGCGCTCCGATAGGAAACCGAAACTGAGACAGAGATGGCAAACTTACTTTCAAAAAGTAATTAAATTACATTACAAATTACCGCAAAACGAAAGTAATGAAATTACTTTGACATTACTTTCAGTACTTCGAGGCAGTAATTTGTGCTCATTTTATTGACAGTATATGTACCAAAATTCAGAGCTTCCCATTTACCAAGCAACAGCCTTATGCGCCTCAAAGTGAACCATGCTGAAAAGACGTTTTGCTGGTGCACCACACATAAGTGTTAAACATGATAAATAGCTTATTTTGATGTGACTCAAAAGAGAGTTCACTCACCGGTTTCGCTCTTCATTCAATAGTGAAGGTCCTTAGTTTAATGTGATATGTTTCCGTCTTCCTGATTTAGAAGAAGTTATAATTCATATCTGTATGTTAAGTCGGGCCGCGGTAGCTGGTTCCTACAAGGAGTTGCCACTTGAAAAGTTTCCCTCTCGCCTCGGACGCAATCTAATCCTATTCTCCCAAGATCACCAGTTGACGTATTCCCGGTCCGGCTCTGTCCCGGTCATTCCTCTCAAGGAGTATGCTTTCCAAACACCTGGAGCCCAAGTTATTGCGCGTTGTCACACAATAAAGGCTGTATATTGCTAGGAAGAAGCGTCACCAGTTGAGGGAAAGGGATGGCGCGAGCTTCCTAAAATGTGCACTTTCCCAACAAACGTGTAGTGATATCTGCTCGTATGCGCTTATTCCCCAATACAGTTCCCAAACCAAACCAAGGAAAGGCAGCGAGGCATACCGCGAGCGGCACCTTCTTTGCTCTATTCCCATTTTCTATGACTATGAAAAGCATCTTTACCTAACAAGGCCAAGTATACGCAAGAAACGTTCTGGGGACTTTATAATGCATTTATGATCAACGATTTATTCCGGTCGTTTGTTGTTCACAATGGTCGAAGCTTACGGTTTCACTTTGCTTGACGAAGGAGCAAGAAGGCTGGAGATCGGTTTGTTTTGTCCTCTTGGTTTTTAAAGTGATACTACAACAAATTTTCGGCGCTTAATCTATGGTCTGTACGTGTTCAAAGGAGCAGTATCACATCGAACACACCAATATCTTGTTAAAAAAGTCACGAAAAGGAATTTTAAAACGAATTAAACGATTAGCAAAGAGCACCTGGTGGATGTCGCTAACGCCTTGTTTGTAATGCCCGTCTAGGAACCTTGACAGCTAGTGACGGTGAGCGTCTCGCCTCCGGCCACGACGAGAGAAGAGGAGAAGGAGAAACTCCAGTCTTCCCGAGAATCCCTTTTGTGTGTTCCAGAAGTAGCTATTGTCCCCCTACAAGATTATAAAAGATTAACCCGTCACTCGAAATTCGTACAAAAGCGTGCCGCTTCGGTGGCTGGAACGACTAGGCCATCCCTTCGACGTCAGCCTCGCCGTAGCTTTGCTCGTCCCGAGACGACCTACGTCACGATTCCGTCGGATGTCACGTGTTCTAAGCTGGACCTTCTCCGAGCGCTTGCTAGAGTGGGCCGTCTATAATAAAAAATACCGCCACCAGGCTCACATATACAAACGTGCGATTGTCATTTACAGATATTGTGGATCGTATTCAACCTATTTTTGAACACGACGGATATATTTCCAATTTCGTTGAAGTATCCCTTTAAGCTGTAGTGACATCATTGACATCCACGCTCTCGTTCATACTCACGTGCTCAGGAAGGAACGGTCCAGGCGATTAAATGAAGGTGGTTCATTGATTCTGGTGAGATCGTAGCTCCCATCGCACAGTGAGCTTAGGGATGAACGAAGCATAGTATTGTCGTGATAACGTGACGTCGTGAATCTGTCTTGCCTAAAGTTCGTGAGCCGTAGTCTTCCAGCATTATCTCTTCACGTAAGCTTTTCTCCTTCGTCTTTCCATCCCGCCTTTGTGCGTCTGTCGATTTCTTCGTACGAAGCTTTGCACTCATCTGGCCGTCGTTTATTTGCTCTGGTATCTATTCCACGACATTTCACCAGGAAATTTTTTTTTAATGCGAATAGCATTCTTTGGCTATTTCACGCACTTTTCGTCTATGTATCTATCTGGCTATCTAACCTCTTACGCCGCGGGTCGAGAAATAAATAAAAAATCAGCAGAACCCATCCTTTGGGAATGATTATCTACGTTAATGCGAATAGCGTCAAACGGTGCGGAGTTATGCGCGTTCGTCAGGTGGTCAGGCACACTCTAGATACGCCAGCCCACTCTTGAGGCGATTCTAAATTTGTTGACACTTTCACAGCCGTGCGCACGATCTCCGCAGCCCAGCACGTGCGTTTGTGTCACTTAGGAAGGCGAGCAAAGCACGCGCCATACGCACAAACACTCAAAAATGGTACCGACCAGAGTTTCTGGCGTCTCAGCTAGTCTCAACCAACGGTACTCTAAACGGTTGTTTATAACTATAAATAAATAAAAAAGACCGGCACCGGTCTTTTTTATTTATTTATCGACCCGCGGCGTAAGAGGTTAGATAGCCAGATAGATAGATAGATACATAGACGAAAAGTGCGTGAAGTATCCAAAGAATGCTATTCGCATTAAAAGACCGGCGCCGGCTGGGATTCGAACCGTTGACCCTTTGATCAGCAGGCAGACGCGCTAACCACAGAGCTATGAAGGCAGTCATTCAACGCACTCTAAACGGTTGTTTATATCTTTACCATAGGACGCGCTTTACAGCGCTGTCACAGCTACCGGTGCGCGCGCGTTCCATGCACGAGGGCTCATTCCGCTCTCGTGAGGTTGAGCACGGCCGCTACATCACCCTCTCCCGAGCGCGGGAGAGGGTGAGCTAGCGGCCGTGCCGTTGGTTGAGACTAGCTGAGACGCCAGAAAGTCTGGTCGGTACCATTTGAGTGTTTGTGCGTATGGCGCGTGCTTTGCTCGCCTTCCTAAGTGACACAAACGCACGTGCTGGGCTGCGGAGATCGTGCGCAGGGCTGTGAAAGAGTCAACAAATTTAGAATCGCCTCAAGAGTGGGCTGGCGTATCTAGAGTGTGCCGGCCACCTGACGAACGCGCATAACTCCGCACCGTTTGATGCTATTCGCATTAACGTAGATAATCATTCCCAAAGGATGGGTTCTGCTGATTTTTTATTTTTTTAAAGCTCGCAAACGAACTTTTTTTTATGGGACAAAGTAATTTCATACGTAAGGACAAATTTTCGCGAAATTACTACCTAAAAGTAATTCATTACATTACTAAATTACAAACCCAGCAAAGCATTTCATTACATTTCTAATTACTACAAAAATTTATTTAATTACTGTAATTTCATTACAATAATGTTATTACTGCCATCTTTGAACTGAGAACTGCTCCCAAGTTCAGCGTTTTTTGGAACGACGTAAAATGCTGCCCCAGCTTTATATCTTTCTGAAATGAGTTTATTTCATGATTTTCGATGGAGCTTAACAATTTTTTCCTTGAAACCATATGTTTATTTTCACAAATTAAAAAGTTAATTATAGTAAATGTTTGTTAATTTTAGAACTAATTTGTGTGTTTTTCCGCAATTCCTGACGTCTGCCGTGGCCGGCAGTTTGTTCCCCGAAAGAGTTTCTTTATTTCTCCACCAGCTTAATTTAGAGCGCAGCTCTTAGGCGCCGTTTTACGCGTTTCGTGGCGTCGGCGTCGCCGTCGCCGTAACCGCCCGCTAAATTTAGTGGGAAATTGAATTGGTGTTGCGGTCACGTGACGTCAATTTCCCAGTTAAGTCTAGCGTAAAAACTGAATTTGTTCATGGGTGACGTAAGGGGACGAAGTCATATAACGTCATTTTCCCCGCTGGCGGGAAAATTGAATTGGTGTTGAGGTCACGTGACGTCAATTTCCCAGTTAAGTCTAGCGTAAAAACTGAATTTGTTCATGGGTGACGTAAGGGGACGAAGTCATATAACGTCATTTTCCCCGCTGGCGGGAAAATTGAATTGGTGTTGCGGTCACGTGACGTCAATTTCCCAGTTAAGTCTAGCGTAAAAACTGAATTTGTTCATGGGTGACGTAAGGGGACGAAGTCATATAACGTCATTTTCCCCGCTGGCGGGAAAATTGAATTGGTGTTGAGGTCACGTGACGTCAATTTCCCCGCAAAATTTAGCGGGAAGCTTAAAACCCGCTAAATTTAGCCGGGAAATTTTCCCACTAGATTTAGCGAGGAAATTTCCTCCGCCAAGTATAGCGGGTCAACGAGGAGGAGGGAAGGGTACGGAGGGGCATACCCTCCCTTCGTACCCCCACCCTCCTTCTCCTCAAGAGCTGCGCTTTAATTTCGCAATTCAGAGATTTGTGAAGGTCTTTCATTGTTTTAGATAATTTTTAAAAAGCCTTCGACAAAACACCCGGTATATTTATGACTAGCAAAAAAAGACTTACATTCTTGGTTTTCTTCATTTTGGGAACGAAATACTGTATAGTCCCCTTTCGAAATACTGCCCTCTGCTAGCAGCTGTAAAATCCCTGTACACTGGCGGACTCAAATATCAACGTCACGGCACACTGGAAAAAACACACCCACAAAAAAAATGTGATGAGCACAGTGACGTGGCACTTTCCCCGCTGTTTGATTGGCTCGTCGGCTCGTAGTATTGGCCGCGCTCCGACGTTCGCCATCTTATGGAATGACTTGCACGTGCCTCGATGCAGTTGTTCCGCCATTTTGCAAAGATTCCCACCGTCTAATAATCATACTCCTAGATTTTCAGTATTCTGTCATTTTTTTAGTTTGTTGTCTTAGGAAATGCTTTACAGTGATCGATAATGAGTCATCAAAGATGTTGCCTGTGAAATAGGGCCCCAGTCAAGCTGGTTGTAACTTGGCCATGTGCGGTCGGGTGTTTATTTATGCAAAAAAAAATGAAGGAGGATTCTCGGTGTATATCTATTTCCAAAATACCGGTGCATTTCGGTTAATTGTTTCGTGCAGACGCTTACAACGGCGTTTAACGACGGAAAAAAAAATCGCGAAAACAAACGAACAAACAAGACAAAAAATGGTTCAACTTTTACTTACATTTGATAAACAATGTACTTCACACTTCATTATTGTAATGAACGCTGATGAGACCAATCAGACAGCGTCAAAAGGACACCATTATGGTGCTCGTCATGTTTATGTACGTGTTCTATCGTCGCTGAACCAATCATAAACAAACAAAAAGGCCCAGTGAATTGCGCTTTCAACGCTGCTTTAGTGGTCGCATTAGCTCGCCGCGTCGGCTGCATCTGCACTTAAGCCTTAACGAAATATAAAGAAACACCTAAGTCTCCCCTTACCACCACCCTCTCCCCGGCACACGCTTCGACCCAAACAATGTGAAAGACACTTAAGACCAGAGCCGTATATTGGGAGAGTTTGGCCAATGGGCGGAGTAAAAGCCTCCAACAGCGCCTAATATTCCCCCGCGGTTAGAGCGTGAACTAAAGTTGCGACACAGCGTCGACCAATCAGCAGACCTCGACGCCAGAATATTGGAAACAACATTTAAAGCGTGGAATACAATCGTTCAATGTCGGCAGCAGCGAGAATCGCAACTCCGCAGTTTGCTCCCGTTTGGAGCGCACGTTCGTTTATTCTACCGTTGAATATGGACGTGACGAAAACTTCACATGTGCCAAGTTTTCAGCCACCAAGAGTGACACCCGTTTACTCTAGCGACGCTAAAACGGCTTAAATTAGTCGAGTCCAATTCTTGGAGCTCACGACCACCGCTAGGGTTTGTTTCGTGGTCTCTGGTTGGCCGCGAGGTGCTCGTCTACTCAAACTAATGACTAGCCAAACTCTCCCAATAGACTGCTCTGCTTCAAATCACCCAACTAGGGTCCACAAAGAAGGGACGGCTACCTTCAATGAGGCAATCTACAGAAGGGCACAATGTGGCCAAACTTTTGGGGAAAACTTGAAGGTCAAAGTAACCAGCACTGGCAGAAAAAAAAACACATCTCGATTACTAGTACAACTATGAGAGAACTGTGGTGACAATCAACACAAAACAACAACCGTAAAAAAAAAACCTATATAAAACGAGTTTTATAAATGTCTACCATAAAACTTAAAAAAAAAAAACTGCGGCTTGATTGAAAATATAAACAGAACAATTTATTTTTCGGTTTCAACCGATTTTTTTTTTTGACACTGGCGGCTTTTGATTATATTTCTTTGTAAAAACCGGAAAGCATGCAATTTAGTTATAACTATTTCGTCGTTTACCCTGAGACTGGGGGTTTTTAGAAGAGCAAAAGTGACAGAAAAACAGACAGGTCTCAAACTCAGCTACTAGTTTATTTCAACAACCTCCTCTTATATAGTCCGTTCTCGTCGTCACCAACCAATCACAAACGACCTTGTCCTCTGCACCGAGACTTTACAAGTTCCACACTATCACAAAAGAAGCGGCCACTTCCAACGTTTCCAAGTGAAATGTTCTATCAGACGATATGGCACACAAAGACTTCAATCAACGCCTTTGTGTCCTCACAATACACAGGACAACAGCCCACACCCACATCCCACTCAACACAGGTCACCTCCAAAATAACCCCACAAACAATACACACCAGACGGACACTTCCAACGTTTCCAAGTGAAATGTTCTAGCAGACGATATGGCACACAAAGACTTCAAACAACGCCTTTGTGTCTTCATAATACACAGGACCACAGCCCACACCCACATCCCACTCAAAACAGGTCACCTCCAAAATAACCCCCACAAACAATAAAAAAAAAAACCTCTTAAAACTGTAAAAATTGCCTGCAGCGGTTCCCTATTTGCATGGAAGGTTGACTAATGCAATTTCCCAACGATCTAATCCTAATTGTTTCTCTTACCACCCTTTTAACATCGTTGCTCTCCTTAACAACTACATCCGTTCCAGACCAATCCGTTGTGCAGTTTCTACACTCCTCCAGATGCTTAGCCAACTCCGAATTTGCTGCATTATTTTTTACATTCCTTTTATGCTCTGTTAAACGTTCGTTCAAACACCGAGAGGTTTGGCCCACATACTTAAAACCACACGCCAAAGGAATCTCATACACCACGCCTACGCTACACGGCACCGACTTTTCCCTATGCGCCTTCTGACAGCCCCTCTGAACCGTTTCAAAAGGTGTCAATCTATCTAACCTAAAATCCGTGCTGAACACGACATCCACGCCATATTTTTTCGCACATGCTCTAAGATTGTGGGACACCTCGTGACAATACGGAACCACAGCGTACCTATTCCTGATTTCTTGCGTCGCCCTCTTTTTCTCCCTGCACTGTAGGGCAATCTGCCTTTTGATGTACACTTCCCCATATCCTGCCATTACCAGTCTGTCCCACTGGTTTTTTAGTGCCTCCGGTCCGAAATGCATGCATGATCTCACCAAAGCATTACTAATCAACGATCTGACTACCCCGGCTTTTACATTTTTCGAGTGACAGCTACTCTTTGACAAAACCGGTTTTGGGTTTACCTTCCCATACTCCCAACAAAGACCTCGTTCCAAATGTAAACGCAGGTCGAGAAACTGCAGGACCTCGCCCCTTGGCCTCTCTACCGTGAATCTCAACTCTGGCGCCGCTGACCTTATTACTTGTTCTAAAACTTGGTCCAACCCTTCCTGAACAGAGCAAACTAAGATATCATCCACAAATCTTTTCACAAAACACTTCGGAGACAACTCTTCTATCCTGTCATACACTTGCTGGTCCACCGTGTTTAAGTAAATTTCCGCTAACAAAGGCGCTACAGACGAACCTATACAGACTCCCTCTTTTTGCACAAATTTGCGACCTTCGTATTCCAATACCGTCGACTTTAAATAAAGGTCTAGCACCGAAAGAAAACTATCCACCGCTAATCCTGTTCCTGATTGAAACTTAATAAGGTTCCCTTCCAAGGCAATCCTCACTCTATTCATTAGTCTGCTTTTCTCTAAAGAGTAATAAAGGTCCTTGATGTCCATGGATAATATCGCGCACTTCCTTCCGTGAAACTTTTCCATTACCTCAATCAACTCACTAGAGTTCTTTAAGGCAATTGACTTTTCCAAGTTAGCTAACTTCAAACCCCGCTGTAAGAAGCATGAAACCACCTTCTGCCACGTCCCATTTTCATTAACAACGGTACGCAGGGGCATTTCAATCTTGTGATCCTTCAAAAAGAATTTTAGGTTGAGCGTTGAACGCAACGGTTTCAAAACGCTTTTCGCTACCTCTTCCATGCTTTCCTCCAGAAAAACCTCGCAAATGCTCTTCCTCAGCTTCCCAATATTTCCCTTCCATTCATTAAACAATGACCCCAACGCTTCCTCCGACTTCTTCTGAAAGGCCTGTACAGGCAAAACTGCAAACCTTCCTGTTTTATCTGTCTGCAACAGTTTTAACGAACTCCTTTCTAACTCTTGTTTCACCGCTCTCACATCCTTGAAATTCCTCCTATCAATGGGATACGCGTTTCCCATCAATTTTTCCATGCGTCCTACCGCATCTTCGACAAACGCAAGTTTCTCCTCACTATCCACAACCCTTGCGATTGACTGTATGTCAGAAAACACGTCGACTCTAGACGGCTTAACGTTTACACAGTACTTCGGACCTCTACCCAAGAATTCTTCCAATTTCTTCGACACCACTACATTTTCCGGGTTAATTATACAATGCTGTTGTTTACAATTTCCTGTCCTCTGTACACACTTATTTACCTCTGCCCCCCGAGAATTCCACAACTTGAAAATGTCCAAAACATGCCTTCTTTTGACGTACCACGCACGGTCGAAATGTGTCCTCATAACGGCGCTCCAAAGATGGTAGTCTCCATGCCTCCTGAAGTTCCTTCCGAGGAGAAGATTCCAGAGTCTGTCACATGCGCTGCGGATTTCTTGAACCCGTTGACCTGTTCCAGACCTGTAGGCTTTGATGACCTTGCTCTTGTCCTTCCACGGTATCCCGGAGGCAGCCAGTTGTTTGAAGAATAGCGGGTCCACATACTTTTTCCGCAGACACATCCCGAAGAACGCAACGTCGGCTTCCAACTCCGCCATCCGACGTCCCATCTTGTCCAGTGCCACGTACGCTTGGCAAATTAGAAAGGCCGGCGACGACGAAAACGTTGGTTCGAAAGAACCGGTAAAGAAAATGGTAAAAAGCCTGCTTCAGGTACGATTAACGAAAAAAGAGTCATAGTACAGGCTAGCTGGTGGAAGTCAACCATTTCGTCGTTTACCCTGAGACTGGGGGTTTTTAGAAGAGCAAAAGTGACAGAAAAACAGACAGGTCTCAAACCGTCTGTTACCGTTGTTAATGAAAATGGGACGTGGCAGAAGGTGGTTTCATGCTTCTTACAGCGGGGTTTGAAGTTAGCTAACTTGGAAAAGTCAATTGCCTTAAAGAACTCTAGTGAGTTGATTGAGGTAATGGAAAAGTTTCACGGAAGGAAGTGCGCGATATTATCCATGGACATCAAGGACCTTTATTACTCTTTAGAGAAAAGCAGACTAATGAATAGAGTGAGGATTGCCTTGGAAGGAACCTTATTAAGTTTCAATCAGGAACAGGATTAGCGGTGGATAGTTTTCTTTCGGTGCTAGACCTTTATTTAAAGTCGACGGTATTGGAATACGAAGGTCGCAAATTTGTGCAAAAAGAGGGAGTCTGTATAGGTTCGTCTGTAGCGCCTTTGTTAGCGGAAATTTACTTAAACACGGTGGACCAGCAAGTGTATGACAGGATAGAAGAGTTGTCTCCGAAGTGTTTTGTGAAAAGATTTGTGGATGATATCTTAGTTTGCTCTGTTCAGGAAGGGTTGGACCAAGTTTTAGAACAAGTAATAAGGTCAGCGGCGCCAGAGTTGAGATTCACGGTAGAGAGGCCAAGGGGCGAGGTCCTGCAGTTTCTCGACCTGCGTTTACATTTGGAACGAGGTCTTTGTTGGGAGTATGGGAAGGTAAACCCAAAACCGGTTTTGTCAAAGAGTAGCTGTCACTCGAAAAATGTAAAAGCCGGGGTAGTCAGATCGTTGATTAGTAATGCTTTGGTGAGATCATGCATGCATTTCGGACCGGAGGCACTAAAAAACCAGTGGGACAGACTGGTAATGGCAGGATATGGGGAAGTGTACATCAAAAGGCAGATTGCCCTACAGTGCAGGGAGAAAAAGAGGGCGACGCAAGAAATCAGGAATAGGTACGCTGTGGTTCCGTATTGTCACGAGGTGTCCCACAATCTTAGAGCATGTGCGAAAAAATATGGCGTGGATGTCGTGTTCAGCACGGATTTTAGGTTAGATAGATTGACACCTTTTGAAACGGTTCAGAGGGGCTGTCAGAAGGCGCATAGGGAAAAGTCGGTGCCGTGTAGCGTAGGCGTGGTGTATGAGATTCCTTTGGCGTGTGGTTTTAAGTATGTGGGCCAAACCTCTCGGTGTTTGAACGAACGTTTAACAGAGCATAAAAGGAATGTAAAAAATAATGCAGCAAATTCGGAGTTGGCTAAGCATCTGGAGGAGTGTAGAAACTGCACAACGGATTGGTCTGGAACGGATGTAGTTGTTAAGGAGAGCAACGATGTTAAAAGGGTGGTAAGAGAAACAATTAGGATTAGATCGTTGGGAAATTGCATTAGTCAACCTTCCATGCAAATAGGGAACCGCTGCAGGCAATTTTTACAGTTTTAAGAGGTTTTTTTTTTTATTGTTTGTGGGGGTTATTTTGGAGGTGACCTGTTTTGAGTGGGATGTGGGTGTGGGCTGTGGTCCTGTGTATTATGAAGACACAAAGGCGTTGTTTGAAGTCTTTGTGTGCCATATCGTCTGCTAGAACATTTCACTTGGAAACGTTGGAAGTGTCCGTCTGGTGTGTATTGTTTGTGGGGTTATTTTGGAGGTGACCTGTGTTGAGTGGGATGTGGGTGTGGGCTGTTGTCCTGTGTATTGTGAGGACACAAAGGCGTTGATTGAAGTCTTTGTGTGCCATATCGTCTGATAGAACATTTCACTTGGAAACGTTGGAAGTGGCCGCTTCTTTTGTGATAGTGTGGAACTTGTAAAGTCTCGGTGCAGAGGACAAGGTCGTTTGTGATTGGTTGGTGACGACGAGAACGGACTATATAAGAGGAGGTTGTTGAAATAAACTAGTAGCTGAGTTTGAGACCTGTCTGTTTTTCTGTCACTTTTGCTCTTCTAAAAACCCCCAGTCTCAGGGTAAACGACGAAATGGTTGACTTCCACCAGCTAGCCTGTACTATGACTCTTTTTTAGTTATAACTGTTTCTTTATTTTCCTTCTGTGCTTATGAAAAAAAAATGTTTGATTTCATTTAGATAAAATATATAGGTCCTTTTGTCAAGGGAACGTTATGGTGTCTGCTAGGGGAACCGGCCCACTCGTCATAAGCCCAGTCGTCACCGGAGAACTCGTCATAGGCCAACTGGTCACACCGGCCTTCTCGTTCTAGGTCATTTCGTCATAGGAACACTCGTCAAGGGGGCCCGCTCGTCAGCGGAACACTCGTCACAAGATGACCGTGTTTTGATACGAACGCGGTCGGCCTTGCTTGTTTACAAAAGAAGTGACCTCTACACGCTCATGCATTTCTGTAAAAAAAGAAAAAAAGAAAAAAGGAAACTTGTTACGGGCTTTAGCTGAGCAAGTTGGTTCATTGCTTGTGAATGGGATTTAGATGAGATTTAGAATGCTTCACAACTGCAGCACCCAGGTTCTTTTGTTTCCAGGATTTGTGATACGGTAGGGATGTAATGCTTTATACTAAAAACCTGACCCTTCTTCGGACAGTGCTTTGAGTTGAGAACAAAAAAACCTAATTCAGGGTTCTTCACAATACTGCAATACAGATTCCCCACCTTGAACCTAGACACTCGCTTCTCGGTCTGAAGCGTTTTATTTGGCTTGTCTGCAAAGTGTGGATACAAACTACACTTTGTTCTTTGAAATGTGTATTTCAGTGCTTCCTATCTAGCCCTAGGAATACAATCTAGCTTTAAAAGTTTATTGCATACGTATATTTGCAAGTGTACCACATGGTAAGCTTGTATAACTACAACTATGATTATATTTATTGTGAAAATTATCATATAATATTATATGACAATGAGAGGTGCAAGGTCACGGCTTAAAAATATGGCTGTCGCGCGAAAATGCATCCGACCAGTTATTTTTTAAAGTTACACGCTCTGCCTGTGGTGTAGGAATAAACAGAAGTAAATTCGTAGTTCTACAGTCAAACTTCATGACGTGACACGAGTGTTCCTTGTGACGATTATTCCTATGTGACGAGACTTCCTCGTACGAGATGCCCTGTGACGAGTTGGCCTCCTTGACGAGTTCACCTATGACCAGTTAGCCTGTGACGACCGGGCTTGTGACGAGTTCTCCTAGACCCGTCTGCTAGCCCTACCCAAGAATGCAATATAATCTCCAAACGTTAGCAATCAGCTAACATGAGGTGCAGTTTAGTTTCTCTGTGTGTACACGTTGTGACCTTTCATAGGGCCATTACTGATTTCTTGGTTTTTAGGAAATTCCGCTTCAGTTGTCTCACGTCTGAATTTGCCCGGGTAGATAGAATGGCTGCAGATATCCAAAAAGAGCGTCGGGCTAAAAGTTTTTTAACGTCGAGAGAGAAAATGATTAAACCGGAGGGTCTCTTGGTCGCCGCAGCACCTGCGAAGGGTGCTGCGGAGTCACAAAGTCACAAGGAGTCGCAAAGAGAAGAAGACGATTTTAACGGCAGCGACAAGGAGAAGAAGAGAAAGACGAACACTCAGCCAAATATGTCACTCGTGAACAAGCGACCGAGCAGGCCGCGAAACGTCCGGCAATTTAAACACAGTTGGTTAGAGTACTTCCAGTTTCTTTTCTTAAGTACTCATTATGAAAAGGGCACTCGGCACGGGACAGAAGTGAATGTGTGCTTGAATGAAACACACGGAAACTTTATATCAAGTAAACCTGCCGTCAGTACGAGATCCCTCGGACACCTGTACGACGCCACATCTTCTCAACATCGATGGGTTGCAGAGCTTCCTCCTCATTTCGTGATAACTCTCAGTCAGCAATTCAATAAAAAAAAAAAAAAGACGCGTCTAGTCCGCCCGATTGTCATGCGGTTCTTTAATTGCCGGGGGTATGGTCACTCTTGTGAAGAGTACGCAGCAAACACAACCTGTGCCGATAAACTTAGGCGAGGTACGTTAAAGTTAAAATACATAAGCATGGCTGAGCACCTGATGAATATCAGTGATATTTGTCTCTATGACACTGCCAGATGATAGGATTGTATCGCAGATTCAAGAATTGCACCCGGCACAGTAAGTAGCTTCAAATCTAAACGAGTGGTAGAGTGAAGGCAAAACCTTAGGAATGATTTATATGCGTTATGCGTTAAAAGAAAAAAGTATATACTAAACCCCAACAAACCCCAACGTTTCTTATCATCCCCCAATAAGGTACAATCGTCTTTCACAATATCTGCGCTAGCGCATAGCTGGTCAACATATTGTAATGCGATGCATTCCACAGTGAATTATAATCGCTGCTACGCTTGGTTTCAGCTTAAGACCAACGCAGCCGAAGCTACGAGCTAATGGGGCCACTAAAGCAGCGTCAAAAGCGCAAGGCACCAGAGCCTTTTCTGTTTATGATTTGTCCAGCAGTGATAGAACATGCATACAGAAACACAACGAACCTTATGATCGTGCGCTTTTGACGCTGATTGCTCCCATCAGCTCGTTGCGCCGGCTGCCTAAACTTAAGGTGAAGCAAAGTATAACCTTTTTTTACCTCGTCCATTTCTGACAGCATATTAAAACGCAGCTAAGAGACAAAACATTTCTCCGAAAGAACCCAGTAATACCCCTTTCAGATGCGCAAATTTAGTGCACTTCAACCGAGTGCATTTCAACTTACCGAATGCCACTTCAAGTGTTTCGGTGCCACACGGGAAAAATTTGTCTCACTCGCAAATGATGGCAATATAACGAGGGGTAAAGTACTACTAGACATGTAAAATGATAAAGTAAAGGCATAAATTTATCGGCAATATTTGTGTGTATTTAATAAAGACACGTTACAAAACAACGCTACATGAAT
Organism: Ixodes ricinus; assembly: GCA_037355805.1. NCBI lineage: Eukaryota > Metazoa > Arthropoda > Arachnida > Ixodida > Ixodidae > Ixodes > Ixodes ricinus. The sequence continues at coordinate 16,881 of JAZHYW010005811.1, forward strand.
GAACAGTATATATGCGCCAATTGTATAGTTATGATCGAAAATCATGAGCCAAGGTAAGAAGGAGATCCAACCTTGGCGTTCCGCAACGGTAGTTCCGCTTCGTCCCACGGAGGCAGACATGTACAAATTACTCAAAAAAGGTAGTTAAGTTAAGTTACTGAGTATTGACGCCAAAAGTAATTGGAGTAGAGTAGAAATTACGCATTCATAATAGTGATTGAGTAAACTACTAACTACTGTAAAAAGTAGCGAGTTACTTTGAAGTTACTTTCGAAGTTACTTTTTGTATTTTTGTGGTAGACAAAATGAACAGCAGTTTTGATCCGTGAAAACCCTGCGAGCCTAAAATAAATGCAGTCGTTTTATGGCTTGCGTTTGCACCAAAACAGATTAATCGCTCGTAGAAGCAATTGACTTTCAAAGTCCTTATCGGAGAGTTTTCCCCTTTTCCTCCTAAAAATGTTCCCAGCCAAGCAAAAAAGACGTTCCACCGACGCGCTGGATGGAACGGCAGCGTTGAATTTCAGGAACAGGCTGTGCAGGGTCGGGTAAGCCACTGTCGGCATCTTAGGTGTTTATGACGAAACATGCGAGGTTTGCCTCGGCTAGAACGGTCTTTTACAAAAAAAAAAAAGAAAAAAATCTCCCTCTCTTTTTTTTTTGGCAAGTTGAGATTGTTATGATTGGCCCCTTTTTATTCCCACGACGTTCGGAGAGTACGCTGAGCGAGTGCACCTGACCGTCAAAGGTTCAAGTCTCGCGCCACGAATATGAGATCATCCGGACGACTGCGCGCTTCGTTGCAATGCTAATGCTATAATACTGAAAAAAAAAATTTTTTTTTGGTCTAGCAAAGGTGAAACGAAGTATACTTCGCCGCTGACGCCGGGCCCAACAAAAAGATTTCCCAAGGGTGACTCGCAATCTTCACCGGCCTCCACGGTATCGGAGGGACGCGAAGGATTACGTGAACAAGCATCGTCGCTCGTACAGTTGTAGCTTGAAGCGGGACGGTGCTTCCATGAACGGATTATCCGTGTCTGCGTTTGTGGGCGGGAAAGTCCGGCTTTGCAAGGGAGTCGGCGCTGACAACGAGGCGACCATGGGAACAGGCGCCCAGCTGCGAGGTCCTTCCAGTGGCGTCTACCCGTGGAACCCCCAAACCGCTTGAGGCAGAACTCACTAAAGGCAGACATGAAAACAACAACCCTCGGAGTGTCCCCGTCTTTCACGGTTGCAGCTGGATTAAGTCAATACCCGACCAAGGCTTGCTAAGCATCTGTTCCTGCGTTCGTGCGCGCTGGTGTTATGTTTAGGCTGCTCGTCGCCACCTTGGCCCAAGGACGCTTGTGGGGACGGAATGTGAGGGGGCCCCTTGCTCGGAAATGTCACTTCATCTGCCGGCGTCTTTTTTATTTCTGCGCTCAAACTTTTGTAGTCAACAAAATTATCACTAGATTTCGAAAGTAGTTAGTAATTTGAGTAGAAGTTACCTAAAAATTGTAGTTAAGTTAAACTACTAATTACCCAAATAAAGTTGTAATTGGAAGTTACCAAGTTACTCGGAAAAGTAGTTAAACTACAGTAGTTTGAGTAGAGTAGTTGAACTACGTCCAAGTCTGCACGGAGGTTTAGGAGGAGTTCCTGACACTGCCTTATAAGATCATGATTATCGTGTCGTCGTGTTCTCTCGACCATGCTGAAACAAATGTAGGTTCTACCCTCCTCTGCTAACTATTGACTTGTCGTCTTATGGACTGATTATTAACTGACTTGTCGTCGTCTTTTATTGATTCACTGCGACGCTTATCTTGGTACAGGTCAGTCTAAACTGTAAGGCTAAGTCCACCCCACTATTTTTTGCAATGACACTACTTTCTGTCCTCTCTTTCACGAATTTATCATTCTTTCTGGAATAAAATATGCGTCACATTTTTGATTTCTGTGTTTTTATGTTTTACCGTTGAAAAAGTGCTATCGAGGCCACGCACTCTATCGAGTGAGATGAATTAGTCAAACTCACTCAAGCCAAGTGCGTTCTTTAGGAAGAAGCCGTGTGACACACTACGCAAATGACACTAAAGGCGAAGCGCATTTGGTTGAAGAGCACTTAAATCAGCCAGTCTGATTGGGGTATAAGGCAACCGCGAGCTCCTCTTCGCCGGTTAGGCTTCGGCATTTCTTCATCGTGAGACAAGCGATCTCGTAAAAGCTAGTGGCAGAAATGCTTCCCATGCCAATTTTTTCAGCCACTTCGACCACGGGAATGTTGTCCCGTCGTAATTCTCGCCCCTTCGAAGGCAAAAACACCTTGCAGAACATCATATCAACGCCGCCTTGCCGCACACCGCTGTTGCCAACCCTCGTGGCCGCAGGACGCCATCGCCAACCCCAAACCGCGTGTCCTCGGCGCAGCTCCGAAAATCCGCACCCCTTCAACAAGAGGCGATGCCGCTAAACGCTTTGAAATTGACTGGCCTTGCTTTTAATTTAATACGATGATCTCGACAAAACAAACCTGGATAGGGAATAGCAAGGTGAATGCACACTGAACCGAGCTACACTTTACCTTTGATCTTTTTAATGTGTCAGCATTTATTGCTCTAATGCATGCAGCCGTTTTTCTTTTGGATGGTCGTGGTTTGGAGAGGATTGGACTGGACTGATTGCGTGAGGCTCATGCGCAGTTCCCGCCGTGCTCTTTCACTCCGTTCGTTCGCTCGTTACGTCTACTTTCCCTCTTACAAGATAGAGTCTTCTGGCACGCTTCCAACGACGCGCTGCGGGCCGCGAGGGCCCGCGGCAGCGGAGAGGAGGGGATCGAGCGGCCGTGGCCGTACGTGACGACGTAAAACCGAGACTAGATCGCGTGCCTCTACCGGCCCGACCCGGCCCGGTAGAGACCCGGCCCGGTAGAGACACGGCCCGGGCCCGGCCCGAGCCCGATAGAATATTAAATATTCTTGGCCCGGTAGAGACCCGGCCCGGAAGAGACACTGCCCGGGCCCGGCTCGGGCCCAGCAGAAGTTTTAGACAGAACCTTGAGCCCGGCCAGAGCCCGACAAAAATATTTTTAACATAAGCCCGAGCCCGGCCTGAGCCTACATATTGTTTACATGAGCTTGAAAACGTTTGCAGGCTTTAAACTGATTTAGATTTACGTTACACTTGGACAGAGTATTTTTATTTTGACACGATAAATATTTTGATTTTGACAACGTATTTTTGAGATGGGCGAAATATGCACTTCATAAGTGATTTTGAGAAAAACAAAAAGATGGGCAATATTTTATTTACTGTATGCATTTCTTGAAGAGATATTGGACTTTTCGTTGTTCAATTCGTTTCACAGAGAACATGTTTTTGTGAAGAAACAATCAGAATCACGCTAGTGTATATTCAAAAGGCTGTATAAGCATAAAGGGTAGTTAGCTTATCTTTGGTGGAACAGTAAGGCCCCTGCAAAAGTGCAAAAACAAGCTCACGTTTTTTTTTAGTTTTTTTAGGTTTGAAAAGCAGAGGAAAAAGACACTCATGTTGCGCCTTGCGACTGCAGTGCCGTCGTTTTCTTGACCGCACTTTGCCACAGTGATGGTGGATCCATACGTTTCCTTTTATCCACGTAAAGGCTTTCCAAAAACAAGACGTCTTTTCCTTTTTGAACGGCGCCATAGAGATTTTGCATTTCGCTTGTTTGTTTTCATTGAACCTAAAAGATCAATGAGCACACTTTTTGTTATCAACAATATAGAATTTGCGGCGAACGACTGCCCAGCCAGGGCCCAAGCCGGCCCGGGACGGCACGGCCCGAAAAATATTTTGTTCTAGGCCGAGCCCGGCCCGGGCCGGAGACAAAGGCGTGCTACCCGGCCCGAGCCCGGCTCGCGGGCCGGGCCGGGCTCGGGCTACAGGTTGTCACAAAGAAAAATTACACGGTCTTTTTTACCGCAAAACAAACTAGGTATCGCCGAACGCTCATTCTCCGCCCAAAGGTAGCGCTAGAGGTCGCAACCAGATGCCAAAGTTTCAGCCCGATCCGATAACTTAATCAAAAGTTATAAGTGATTTTCTGAACTTTTTCAATGGAAAAATGGCGGCCGACGGAGCTTTCGAACACATGGGGCACTATGGCACCAGAAACCGAAAACGGGCAAAACTGGGCTCCATTTTCCCATTGAAATTTTCAGAAGATCACTTACAACTTTTGATTAAGTTATCGGATCGGGCTGAAACTTTGGCATCTGGTTGTGACCTCTAGCGCTACCTTTGGGCGGAGAATGAGCGTTCGGCGATGCCTAGTTTATTTTTGTGGTAAAACTACCCTGTAATTTAATAATGCCTAGTTTAATAATGCCTAGTTTATTTTTTGTTTTGTGACACCCTGTAGATAGAATCGGACAGAGGTGGGGATTCAACAAAGGATCTCTGGGTTCTTTGGTTAGACAAATTTGAGACACACTACTACTCCCTTTTACCCTTGCTCCCAAAATATTGCGTCCACAAAAAAAAAAGAAAAAAAAAGAAAACACACACACACACACACACACACACACACAAACTAGAGATTGATTCTTTCGTACACCTACTCAGAGTGAACAGACCACACCGTACGTTGTTTTCATTTTTATTATTATTGTGATTACACGTAGTTGAAGAGTCTGCGCGTCGCCGGAAAGCACATAAGAAGCACACGCTTTACAGTATACTACACGAACGAGAAAATATTTGTTGTTAAAACAGACACGCTTCTGGTATCTTGCGTCGATTTGTCGGCTGGAACGCTAACACCTGTACATTAAATGTATCTCTCTCTGCACGCCAAGATGGGCCACTTTTACAAACACACGACACACTCGATGCATGAAAAGAAAACATCGATGGGTTTTCGTCGAGGGGTTTCAAGTTTTTAGAAATGGCTGAGGACCGCATCTCGTGGCTCTTTTCAATGACGCTTGTAGGAATAATTTTAAAGTATTCCGGAAGAAATAAAGTTTTCAAAAGCGCTTAATTGTTTTCATATGTAAAAAAAAGATTCTGAAGTTCGTGTCACTTTTTGTGTCATATTTTATACAGTAACCTTAAGTATTTTGTTTTCTTAGGATCAACGTGCAGGTTGCGATATTTGTGCCTGATTAACACATCGTACACACGGGACGCCCATTCAATTTTATAATTTAGCAAAGTTCTGATTACTTAATTAACTATATACCTGCTAGTAATATTCTTTTAAACAATCACGTTTTTTTCAACTTCTATACACACAAATGTTTCATTACGACAACGAAAAGCTATGGTACTGAGCTCTTCAAAACCATAGAGCCTCTAAACATTTCAGAGTATCAAAGAGTTTTAAACCTTGAAACAAGTTGGCACTGACATAAAAAAGACACAAAGTCAATGTCACTTTCGTCGGAACCGCTCGTCATCTATAATATTTTGCTATCCTAAGTATCAAACACAATGACAAATATACCTGAAATTAAAGTCGACCGCCCTTCCTATCAAACATGAAAAAAGTAATAATAAGTTACTAACACATTACATCACATAATGATTACACATATGGAAGCTACGGATGCAAAACGCAACATATTACTATATACACGCAGTTTAGGTTTCCCTGTGCTCCCTGTCGGTGGCAATTCACCGTCAGAAGCGATTCGTTTCGCTGTTGCAAGCCGTCCCGATGCCTGAAAATGTTTCACAAACGATATCTTACGTAAAATACAGCATGCAATTATTCTGCCGATGTTTGAAAAACTGGCAGCTTGACTAGACAAATAACAACAAAGGGAACAACGCTTAAATGACAAATGGGCTAAACAAAAAAGACACCTCTACTTAAATTCAAACAATATTAACAATTGTATCTAGATATTTCTATGCGTTATTAGATTTCAGTAGTTACCTTCGCAGACAACACTAAGGTCGGATCATACTAATGTACTTTGATTCAGACAAAGTTTGAAAAAGATTCTATGACAGTCTCACTTCGAGGCACACCGCAGTTATCAGTCCAATTCACATTCGCACATGTATCTCATACTCGCGACTATAAAGCTTAAAGCTGCGCGCATCCTCTGATAAGTAACATAAACAGAACAAAACACGTCATCCAAGATTTCATGTCAGAACAAAAAGTTATCAATCAATGAAGTCTTTGCAAATTTTTATTCTACACGAACTGCCCTCAAAATGCAAATGTTTAGAAGATGTTGAAAGAGAATACTGCCCTTCAGAGACACATTTGAATTTTTAAGGGGCAACAATTATGTGAAAGTGTTCATGAAGCTAACATCAGTTGCATCAAGATGCCGGAAATTCATCAAGTTACGTAGAAAAAATCTGAAAAGCACATATAAGGAATGTGCTTTTGACGAACGATAAACGTGAGTGCTCAGATAACGCAAACATATTAACAAGGACATGTAAAAAGTATGCTAAAATAGCCCACTTTCTTTGAAAATGAACAATATGCAAAATGATGGTGGTAGCCCTGCGTTCAACGACGTAGTGGCTCTGTGAAAGAAAAGCGCGAAGAGAACATATAAAATGCATTTCAAATCATCGGAAAACTAAAGCCTACATTCTAAATTTTAAAACAAAAATAATAAAAACACTCACATACGCAAGCACTCGCATTAAAACTCTTCGATCATTTATAAACGTCCATAGCAAAGACAATCACTCTGCGGAGTTCAAAGTGTAAGAACATGGCGAAACGTTTCACAAACAGCAGGTATACATGCATCAACCATGACCCAAAAATCTGTACAAGCCATTGATAACAATAAGATTAAAATTTACGTTTTTACAAACAATTCTAAGCTCGCGTCCGATTTACGTTTTACACCAATTGTTGTCACTTCGACCCCTGCCACTGCTACCCAGTTCTGTACAAAGGATTATTTTTCTCACCGCATGAACAGCGCAGTACGAAGGACCGTACGAACGACAGATAATCACATGCAATATAAAATAATCGTTCCAAAATTACCCTGTCACAAGGCGTAGTCGCTTAAAATAAAATCCAGCGTACATAACACGAATTCAGCACAATACGCGTCGCAAATGTACAATTTCAGATTATATAGTTGGCTTGTGTTCGACCGCACCCGTGTCTAGAGCCTTAATGTTTCTTAATTTCTTAATCCGATAATACAATGCCATTCTTCAGCCGTGAACGTTAACTGAGCAAGCTTACACATTCTGAATATGTTGGTCCATAAAAATGTTATTTGTGATGACCCAAAAAGGCCCGCGTGTAACACGGATACTAACCGAAAACCACATTCGAGGAGCGTGCGTTTCCCGGAGAGTTAATAGGGGATGTCAGATCCCACAAAAACCACATAAAAATTTCTGAATCATATTAGAAAGAAAAATTCCAGCTCAATCATGTTTTCTTTTTTCTTCGCCTTTATGTGCGTCAGAACTCCATTGCCAAAGCCTGATGTTTTGTCAAATAAAAATTGAAATAAAAAAAGGAAAAGAAATTAACACTGGATTACTTATAAAAAAAATAAAAATATAAGATAATTCTATGCTCCCAATACACTCAAAGGCTTAGTCATTTCTGGCACCCGTGTATCGCTTTTTGTTAATTACCCGATTTTTAACAGGTTGTAGAGTTGTACAACTTGTCTCAAACTAGTCAAGTGCATATAAATTGAAAGGTAAAAATCGTCCCTTTTTTGTTCATGAACTACTACAGTGTAATTTCTCACAGAGGTGCAGGTATTATGGTAGATTCTGTTGAGAAAAGTTTAAGGAAAGAACTTTACTAATCTATGCAACTTTCGCTAAACAGACTTGGTTCTACAAGGCAGAACACCGACTAAAGTATCCCCTACATGGCTCAACGATCTCAACGCTCAGGGGTATGTGATCGAACCCTTTGTGGATAAGCGAGGATTAGGAAAAAGGATTTAGAAGAAAAGGGAAACATGCAAAATAAGAAAGCGAAAAAGATATATTTGCCAATTCTCGTCTAGGTTCGAAAAATGCGCCGCGGCTGCACTGCTGTCTCACTTGATGGAAACAAGAGAAATATTTCACGTATTTCTTTTTCGCTCTCCTTTTCTCGTTTGTAAAATCAAACTTCAGTGTCGTGTCCTTAATAAGAACAGAAAAATTGACCTCACCGCCAAGACGAAATGACTTTCAAGTTCAAATATTTGGTTTTAAAGCAGCTATGTTTGCTCATCAATATTTTCATCCAAGGCTCCGTCATCCAGTTGCACTTACGATGTAAAATACAGCGCGGAGCGTACACAGCCCCATGACAATGTAAAGAATTAAAAGCAAACACGACACAGCGCGAAGAAAACATCACTGTTTTTGTAATTATGCAAAGAAGGCAAAGATACAAGCGAGCTGGACAAGAATAACGACAATAATCCCAGGTGAAGGGGAACAAGGGAGACAAAGGACAAACACAAATCTCCAAACACATCTAGGTGACTGGTGTGCTTGGAGATCTGTGTTTGTTCCTTGTCCCCCTTGTTCCCCTCCTCCAGAAATTATTATCGTTATTCCTGTCCAGCTAGCTCGCACGTTTGCATTAATTGCATTATCACCGTAACCTTAAAATGCAGGCCGCTCACCCTTGTTGGTGTTAGACTGGTGGCGGCTGTTAAAACCCGTTTGCTCTACTGACGTCTAACTCCTGGTTAGCCCAGTCGGTAGAACGTCCCACCGCAAATGGAGAGGTCGCTGATTCGATACCAGGACATCTTCTCAGTCGCGCACCGGTCACGTAGACGTGTGGAGATTTGTGTTTGTCCTTTAGTAACGTTCAAACAACATCTTTTTAAACGGTGAATTTAGCTCGTACGTTTGATGCTCGTAATTGGTAAACTTCGGTGTGCAGGATAGCATCGAAGATTAGAATTGGTACGATACACGGGCGTTATAAAACACGTGTTGCTTGGTCGTCTTTGCAAGCGGGTGCTGATATACCACCGAGGGAACAATTTCGCAACATTTCCGTCATCAGGCCGGCGTGTTTCTACATGCGCGATAGTTTTTTTTTTGGTCAACTAACTACAATTTTGTTTTAGACCTAACACTTATACAATGTGAACGTGACATAGTTATATACATAATGCCCTCCGGAACAAGTAACCTCTCACACATTTACAAAAACCTTTGATATGCAGTTTGTTTCAGCATTGAACATCGTCCTACCGTAATACAAACATACAGGAAAACATTTCCATCGTCAACTCTGCAAACAAAACACGGGTTGGCTCTGACGCAAAAACGGGTGTTAACATCATCGTGTAAAGTCGGTGGGGACGTTGCACACGCTCACACAGTGCCCTACGCACACACCCCACAACGCACATTCTCATCCATAGCACAAGCACGAATAAACAATGCGTGTCAAAGATATGGCACGAATCAACACAGGCGACGCAACACAGGTTTATGTACAGCTCACGGGTGAACATTCAGGACACGATGAACAGTGCTAAGTACAACGCGCCTTTCACTACCATTACAAAGTGCCAGGTCTACAAGGTGGAATTGATACATATATATATATATACTTCGGAACTATATACAATGCTATAAAAATGAAGCACGAGAACAACGAGCACAACATTCATCCAGCAGTCACTTATAAAAACAAAACAAAATAACTTGCTTGGGAGACAGAGAAGCTCGTAAACTTGACGTAGCATACTTCTTCGTTTTTGTTGTTTTCGTTTTCTTTTCCTGGACCCACTTGACGCCGACACTGACGTATCTGACTCTTAGTCTCAACTATGCAGTATTGGTTGCAAGCTTCATGCTGTTAAGAAAGAGACAAAGAGAGAAAGAGAAAGAGTTACAAATCGCGGCATGAGCACAAAATGGTTGCAAATTTTACAAGTCGACTAGGCTCTAGCGGTTATTGGGGTGTTTCCGCCTTTAATGAAACAAAGTATTGTTAGGAACCACACACCTAATGCGATATTTTACGTATGTACAGAACTCTCTACACAAAACAAACAACCCATGAACGCGACTTACAAACACCTCAAATATGAAGAAACCATTCATGTACGATCTGTTGCTCAGAAGTAACACATCGATAATCGAATTGTCCATTTTCTTTCATACAAACATAATACACACAAATACTGCTTCAATCCCGGATGCAGCGATACATCTCACACACACTTTTATTTTCGCTTTGTAGAAAAAGAAAGTGTTGAGATAGATTCCTAAGATTATTTTGTGATACAATGCAACGTTGCGCATGTTTTCACAAACTGAGCGTCCGCTTTTTATTCAGGTGTGTGTGTCTGTCTGTGTTTATCCCGGGTAAAAGAAAAAAAAAGAAAAAAACTCCTCGTCTTTCCGGAGAAACCGTTCTTATCTCATTTGTTGCCAAAGAAGCTAACACGTGCACAATGTTGCCAATAATAAATGGGTTAATAGTACAATCTCATGTTTTTGTATTATGCCTTATTTTTTTCTTTGGGGGAGGGGTGATAAGAGATTTTATCTTTGATTGCCACACAAAGTGATAGAACGTTTGTAAAAAGAGAACGGACTATATAAGAGGAGGTTGTTGAAATAAACTTGTAGCTGAGTTTGAGACCTGTCTGTTTTTCTGTTACTTTTGCTCTTCTAAAAAAAAACCCCAGACTCAGGGTAAACGACGAAATGGTTGACTTCCACTAGCTAGCCTGCACTATGACTCTTTTTTTGTAAAAAAGTTGGACATAAGAAAGCGTATCTTATCAATACCTTCGTGCCGAATGAGTACCGAAGATAAAAAACCGTTAAACGCGGGGCGAAGTACACGGGGGACTTATTTCGGATCGAGTTATTTATCTTTGAGCGCACAAGATATAAGAGTAATTTTTATACAGGGTGCCTTAGCCAACTTGTGCCAAGATTTGAAAAAGCTGGTGCACGCTACTCCCGTCGACCTAACGCTATTGCTTACAGTCCTATTGAGCATTTCAAAATATTTTTGCGATGCGCCAAATTAAATAATTAACGTAGATGAATTGGCTAACCTTTTAGATAGTACTTTTGAGCAACCCCTCAAATAGACAAGTTGTAGAGCGTCTCAAGAAATATCCCATCGTGGCACTTCGTGTTTCTAATTTTCGGGGCTTTAAAGAGAGTACGCAAGATTAAACAAAATCCCACGTGATTAAGGTCTCAAAAATCGGAGTTGGCTAACGGCTACTCCCATGGAATTTTTAAGAAAATTAATCTCGCGCAAAATTTTTGAGTTTCTCATAAGCAAAACAAAACAAAAAAGGCACAAAGGCTATCTTAATAAAAACGATACCATGGGCGATTTTTGACACGCTCTACAACTCTCTTATTACAGAATTTGTGAAAAACATGATGAAAAAGTTATCTAATCAATTTGTGTTAATTAGCCAGTTTGACACATCGCCAAACTTCACCGTCCTATCGCTCGGTAGGACGGTGAATAATACTGCATTGGTTCAACGCAAGTTAGCTGAAACGCCCTGAATATGCGCTTCTAGATTCCCTTGGAATCGACAATGGCTCCATTTGAAGAAAGGTTTGTGTCACGTTGTGAGTTTTTTTAGAAGCATAATCGAGACAAATGAAAAAAAAAGGCTCAACTTTCGAAGTCACACGCAAGTTTCCCATGGGTTTACAACCACGTAGAACTAAGCACTGCGATATATGGAGAGAACACAGCGCATGAAGAGGACAAAAAGACGTTTCAACCCGAAGATGAATTATCTGGAATGTGGCACAAACGTAATATTTGTCATGTTCAAGTCATTCTGTTTCGCATTACAGACTTCATTTCTAGCTCGAGTAATTTCTTTCGGCCTCGTCGCTTGCCAAGTTCTCTCGTGAGTCTGGAAAACCTGTCCTCCGTAAGCACAGTAGAAATATCAACGAGTGAACATTTTTTGCCAGGATGCGGGTCTTTGACACACGCAAATTCGCGACCATTAAAATATTTGACAACTTCGGCAAAAGCTGGCACCAAACCAGTGCGGCGCTGTTTTGGAGAATAGCGACATGGTCGCAGCGTGTGGGCTAAAGAAAATCTAATACTTTTTAAATAAACTTCGAAATTCAGGTAAGCGCGATGTGCCGCTAATTCACCAAGAAGGTATGACAAGGCGTTAAATATGCTTGGTGAAAATACCGTAAGCATAATGCTTGCCTCGCTCAAAAATTAAGAAAATAACACATTGTTTTTTGTGTTTTTTCGGTCATTGTAGCGGTGAAATTTTTTAAAGCCAAAGTGAAATAGCGGGGAAATTTAGCGGGAAAAAATTTTCCGCTAAATTTAGCGGAGAAATTTACCCATCATGCACCGCGCGGTTACGCCGACGGCGACGCTGACGCCGCTCAAGCCGGAAACGGGCGCCTAAGAGCTGCGCTCTAAATAAAAACTCTATTGTAGGTCATTGGAACACTATATTTGACGAAGATACGGAAAAAACGGAAGGTCCTACGATGCGTGAAACGCCTTATAGGGAATCGGTGAGGGAATGGGTGGGTCACGTGACATGTTTTCCCGCTAAATTTAGCTGGGAAACTGAACGGTTGTATAGGTCACGTGACGTCGGGTCACGCGACGTCGATTTCTTCCGTTAAATTTAGCGGGGAAACTGGATCGGTGTCTAGGTCAAGAGAAGCGAATTTTTCCCGCTAAATTTAGCGGGTAACTGAATCGGTGCACATAGGTCACGTGACGTCGATTTCCCGCAAACTTTAGCGGGGAAATTGAGTCGACGCATAGGTTACGTGCCGTCAATTTCTCCAAGGTGTATAGGTCGCGTGCCGGCACGTGACGTCACATGATGCCACTTTTCCGCCAAATGTAGCGGAGTATCTGAATTGGTGTATAGGCCACGTGACGTGGATTTATCCGCTAAATTTAGCGGGGAAACTGAATTGGTCTGTACGTCCCGTTACACCAGATCACGTATTTCCCGCAAAATTAAGCTTAGAAACTGAATTCGTGTACAAGTCCCGTGATATCAATTTCCCCGTTAAATTTAGCGGGAAATGCAAGAACCGATGGACGGACTGAAGGACGGACAACATTTTGGGATTTCGGGGTAGCGTTAAAAAGCATTTCATGCTCTAAAAAAAGCGCGAGATTCCGACGACGCATCCACCGTGACTGATTGGCTCAGTATAGCTGACAGCTAGCGCATAGCTGTCAGCGCTAGCTGTCAGCTAGCGCTGACAGTTAGCGCAGTGACGATGCACTTCTGGCGCTGGTTGATAGGCTCCATCGGTTCGTCGGTTGTGCTCGCACTTAAAGTGGCGCGGAGTATAGACCTTTGCATCGCTTATCACCCGGGCCAAAAATGCCGAGTCACAGAGTTGTGCACGCATGCGCAGCGTGCGACATACCTCACAGCCGAGCTACGGCGCATGCTCATAAGGCGTTCCGCAGCCCAACAGACAAAGATGGCAGCGCGCAGATGGCGATCTTTGCGGAGGACTATAGACCAACTCAACTTTCTTACGTAACGCCACTGCGGTGACTCTTCTGTCGGCACTGCGCATGCGCACATGCTTTGCCTGACGCGATTATGGTTTCTGGGCACGCGCAATGCCCACACCTGGTGTGGGCAAACGCGGGCCTGTTTGTAAACAGTGTGTTGGTCTCATAGCAGCTATATTGCTGGTAAATTACGGGGCACTGGTATACGAAAGTGTCGATTGAGTTTTATCGAAAGTGGATTAGGTTCATACGTCGTATACTGTAAAATGTTTTCGATTTCTATTCGCTTTCGCGGGCAAGTCCCTCGAGGGATTTAGTAGACGGACCTGCAACAGTCAGGGCCATTTCTCTTCTGTTCTGCGGTTTCTCCGTAACCGAAGGGCGTGTTCCTTCCTCCCAGATAATGATCTCGAGATAAGGGCCCGTTTACGTTTAACCTCCTTGCAAAGCGGCGCGCCTTCATCGCGAATGATCGAGCCAATTTACTCCTTTTGCGTCGTAGAATATGCCGTACGTTCCATGCTTTGGAGCTAAGTATCTGTGAAATTATATAGATTACGCTTCAACTCCCGTCCTTACAGTCTTGGGAGATGGGTGCTGTGTACTCCCTAGTCAGGCAGAACGCCAAAGAAACGCCTAACTTGGCCACACCTGGGCCTATCTTGGCTTAGGTGTGGTCTAAAAACTTACGTATCGCTTCGACGCATTAACCAGGGTAAAAAAAAGTGCTTTTGTTTATGCGTATTATATTTATTTTATTTAACCCTACAATGCACGGTGTATCTGAGATGGTACACTCCTGTAAAAAGCACCTTCCATGAATTCAGAGCAGAAAGACAACGCTAAGGCGTGCTCTATCACATCCGAATCTTACGCATGTTTTGTGCCACTTGTCAAAAAAAAAAAAAGGATTCCTCCGTTTGGCTTTTTGGTGTTCAGATGAACAGCTTGCTGACATCAGCAACATTTTCGGGGAAAGCCCAACTTTCAGGCAGCGCTCCTAACTTCCAGGCTGTGCCTTCCTGATGTTTGAAAACCGCGAGAAATTTGCTGCGGCGAGCTGTGCTCGAACTACAGTGTCCTGTACTCGAACAAAGACAAAAATTGCTTTCGCCACCTCTACAACCCTCGATGCACCAATGCATCGTGTATCAGATATGATACATGAAGTATTTCTTCGTTTTTGAGATGAAAAAATGTAATAAACTTTTTTTCATCATTTTTAGAATCATGTTTTATAGTAGCAAGCACTCCTAAATAATTGCATGAAAAAATGAAAATGTCGTGTATTGCAGAGTTAACTCAGATTTATTTAATATGAATCAGACTTTGTTCGATTTATATAAGATGTCTTTGATTTAAATCAAATTTGTTCGATTTATGTAAGATTTATTTAATTTGTATCAGATTTATGCGATTAAATCAGATTAATTTGATTTGAATCAATATAGTTGGAAAAAAAGCTATTCCTTATCACTAAACTATTTTTTGAAACCTCGTAGATGGATTGCTGAAATTCGTTAGATCACTGTAAAACAACACGGAAGAATATGACATACCCAGCATACTAGAACAAAAGTGGCAGGTTATTTTATTAATGAAAAAGCTGTATTTTTGTTTCTTTTTTATGGGGGGGGTGGTTGCTTCTTGACACTGTGGCGTAAAGAAATGAGGAGGGAAAGGAGGTGACGAGAGGGACGCCAGAACGCCGAGCTCTGGTCTCAAATGTTTAGTGGACATATGGACGTCAAACTAGCTGCGTTTGTATCCACTGCACTCATCGAACGCGTTCGAGGCGCAAAGCCCAATGCCGGACGCCGGGCGTTCCGCCTTTCTTCGACATGTGTAGTGGAGACAAGCGCAGAAAGCTTCCCGAGTCTAGCCACTAGTCGCTCCAACCGAGACTACGCATCTTCCTGACATCCCCGCGCGTTCACCCAGCTATCCTCCTCTCCTCAGTTTCTGCCCACATAGGACATTACT
>JAZHYW010005812.1:0-98536 GCA_037355805.1 Ixodes ricinus
CGTGCGCCGCCTCTGATCTGCCTTATCAAGGCGGCGCATCCGATGTGCGCGTGGCTAGCGTGACGTCGCCGCCACGCGGGAAAAGTACGGCACCCTTGCCTCGCAGTCGGGCAACTGGGGTGCGGAGCCGCCAGGGTGCCCACACTTCCCCCCCCTCAAGTTTCGTCCGGCATGTCGAAGACGGAGGCGTTGTTGTGGGCGTCAGGGGGTGGATGGCGCTGCTGGGCGGACTGACGTTGCGAGTCCGGCCGGCGCCTGCTGGACGAGTGCGATGTCCCGTTGGCGGTCGCGCTCGCCACGTTGGTGGACGCGTTCGGCGTCCGCTCTCTCGCCCGCTCTTTGGTCACATGCTGCTCTTTCTGCAGCGGCTCGATCAGCTCCAGCTTGTCGCTTGAGCTCCTTGCTCTGGATCAGGGCTCGGCTGGCCAGCTGCCGCTCCGTCCTGTAGAGGGTGGCCGCGGTCCATGGTTCCTTGGGCCGCCACTGGCGCGCCGATGTCCTTGGTGGCCCGGTCCACCATGAGACCGGCTGCCGTGTTGTTCCGATGGCGGGTGTGGTGAAGACGTTGACCACGAGCCATCCTCGTAGAAAAACAAGAAAGCAGACGACATGGATCTCAGTTGAGGGTTGAGCCTGACGCTATCTTCGTACCCCTTCCAGAAAGTTGAAAATAACGAATCTGAGGTGGGCACACAATCTTCTCCCCCTCTCTTGAAAAGGGAGCAGATCCGTGGAAGTAGAAAACTACCCCCAAAATGCGAGAGAGGAGAAGCCGAAGAGAAAAAAAAAGGTTCCTCTCTCTTTCGTGTCACCGACGTCGCAGGTTATACCGCCGCCTTGGTGGAGACAAGGGGGTATCCGGAACGGGACTGCCGTGAGTGTCGTTCCGGTCCTGCAAGGAATCCTCATCTTCTGCTTGAAAAAATCGTTTAAGGTCGGTGACATGAACAGGTCCGGTTTCCTCACTAGACTCACAGTGAACTAGCTTGTACGTGAGTGGTGAGCACTTTTCACGCACGCTAAACGGACCTTCCCACCTGTTAGCGAGGGAGGCTGCGAAGCCTCGAGCGGCGTCACTCAGTGGGTGAGTACGCCGGAGCACAAAATCTCCCACCTCGAACTGCAAGTCACGTCGCCCCTGGTTGTATTGTTCTGCCTGCTGCATTCGGGCGACGTCGAGATTCTCTCGTGCTTCTCGAAGGTTATCGGAGAAGCGCTTTCGCAGGTCCTCTGCGAACTTCACGTAGGGGCGAAGCCTTCCCCAGACTCTGTAGAAAGGAGACTGTTAAAAGGGGGAACGCGAGCTCCTTGCCGAAATTCAATTGGGCAGGAGTGAGACCCGTTGACCGATTAGTGGTCGTACGGGTTGCGAACGCCAGCTCGGGCAGTTTCGCGTCCCAGTCCTTGTGGCGCTCGGTGTAGGCCACTAGCATCATCTTAAGGTTCCGGTTTACCCTTTCCGTGATGTTTGCTTGTGGGTGGTACGGGGAAGTTCTTTTGTGCTTAATTCCCAGCACCGCGCAAGCGTCCACGAACACCTTACTCGTTAGATAGGAGGCATTATCGCTTACAAGCTGTGCAGGAAAGCCGAACCTAGCGAATGTTTCAAGTAGACACTCCCAGATTTTTTGCGAATCTAGCTTCCGCAAAGGAAACAACTCAACCCACTTCGTGAAGTGGTCGGTTACCACGAACAAGTACTGATTGCCGCGGGTACTACGTGGGAAGGGACCCATGACGTCACAGCAACAAATTTGCCAAGGGCTCTGGCTCACGATTGGTTGCATGAGACCGGGGGCTGACCACCACGTGGTTTTGCCTTCTGGCACACCGAGCAGCTACGAGCGTATCGGAGCACATCCTGCCTCATGCCTGGCCAGGTAGCAATTTGGGATAACTTTTCATAAGTTTTGCTCCCACTGCTGTGTCCTGCCAAGGCAGAGTCATGCATGTATCGGATGAAAAGCTTACGTAGCTTGCGGGGTATCACGGTCCGGAACGCCGAGCCATCCGGATCGTCGTCGGCCTGGGGGATGTAGCGTAGCACGAGGCCGTCGTCGCTCATCAAGTAGGAGTCAAACTCCTCGTCACTTGGGTGGTCGACTGGACCTCGTGCTGCCAGCCAAGCGGACACGCGTTGGCAGAGTCCGTCATCCAGCTGCGCCTTGCGAAGGTCCTCGCGGCTCACCAATGTACCCCACCGTGAATCTGGGGATCCTCGTGCCGTGACCGCGACGGTCACCAAGCCATGAGTATCCTGCGAGTGTTCCTCAGGAAGTGGAGCACGAGAGAGCGCATCAGCAACTTTGTTCGTTGACCCCGGGCGGTACACTATGGAGTAGTCGTACTGTTGCAGGGTAAGCGCCCAACGAGCAAGACGTCCAGCTGGATTCTTAAGTCCCCTTAGCCATGATAGCGCTAAGTGATCAGATTGAATCTCGAACGTTGCGCCATCTAGGTACATATCGAAGCGCTTCAAAGCATGAATAATGGCGAGACATTCACGTTCTGCGACACTGTAGTTGCGCTCGGCTGGAGTTAGCGTGTGGCTCGTGAAAGCAACTGGCCGAAGCACACCGCCATACTCCTGCAGCAAGACAGCACCCAGGCCACAGTCGCTTGCATCTGTCTGCAGAACGAACGGCTTGTTCAAGTCTGGGAGCTGTAAACAAGCGTTATCAGTCACGGCTTTGGAAAGGGCTGCGAATGCGCATTGTTGTTGTTCGGCCCAACACCACTTGACCCCTTTTTTCAGTAGGTGATTGAGCGGTTGGGATATCTCGGAACAGTGCGGAATGAAATCCCGGTAGAACGCAATCATTCCGAGGTATCTTTGTAGGCTCTTTACGTCATGTGGGCTTGGGTATTCCGTTAGCGCGCGCAACTTATCTTCGTTGGGGCGGAGCGTGCCGTTATCCACAACGAATCCAAGGAGGTTAATCTTGGGCGCGGCCAACTGAACCTTTCCGGGATGAATCGTGAGCCCAGCGTTACGCATTCGCTCGAGCACGATGCGAAGGTGTTCGACATGCTCCTCCATAGTTCTCGAGAAAACAACCACGTCATCCATGTATGCCATGGCAAATTCGTACTTCGAGTTCCCAAGTACAACATCCATCAGGCGTTGAAAACTGGCTGGAGAGTTAGACAAGCCAAACGGCAGTCGGGTGAACTCGAACAACCCTCTGTGGCAGATGAAAGCCGTTTTTGGAACGTCAGATGGGTTTATCTCGATCTGAAGAAACCCGCGACTACAATCCAGCGTTGTAAACACGGTCGCGTTACCGAGCGCGTACATCACGGAGGAAATGCTGGGGAAAGGGTAGCTGTCTCGTACGGACACATCGTTAAGCCGCCTGTAATCCACACAGAGTCTGGCGGTTCCGTCTTTTTTCGGAGCGAGAACCACGGGGAACGCCCAGGGGCTTTTCGACTCACGTACTGAACCGGTGTCGATCATCTCCTCGAGCGCCGCATCAAGGAGTGCTCTTTTGTGGACGCTGATCGGTCGAGGGTTGCACCTCCGTGGCGGCGCGTCACCGGTTTCAATGCGGTGCAGCAGGATGTCAGTCTTCCCAGGTGTTTCCGTGAACATCGGCGAGAAAGACTGCAGGACGGCTTGCAGCTCCTGCTTCTGCGGGCTGGTTGCGGGGCACTTTCGCAACGATTCTCGAACGCCGGCAGGCAAGACGTCCGGCACATCAGTGACGTGGGCTGCCGTGGGCAGGTTAGGGATGCAGTCCTCTCGTCTGGTGAACGGAGTCAGCTCCGGTTGTTGTCCCAGCCGGTATCCGCCACCAGAAAAGTCGAGCGTCATGCTTTCGCCTGTAATGAAATCTCGGCCCAAGATCACAGGTACCACGAGTCCCGGCATATAAAGAAATCGCTGACGCCGCTTCTTTCCATTAAACCGAATTTGCAGCCTCACGGCTCCTCCAGCTGTTATCGCTGTACCAGAAGCTAGCTGCAAACGGGTTTCGCACTCCCGGAGGCTTATCTTTTTTGCTTTGCAGAGTTCAAAAACGAAATCCCCTATAAGCGAGATAGCGGCCCCAGTATCCAAAAGTGCGGCAATGGGAAAATCGAGCAGTGAAATCGTCATGCGCGGTTCAATGATGTTAGGCTCGGGCTGGATTCGACATACCGATGGAATCTGTGCCGTGGCCTCACTGCTCCCAGGGACTGTAACGGCCGTCGGCGAGTGGCTGTCTGGTTTCAGCGTCGCCGGCCGTAGTAGTTTCCCTGGTTGTTCTGGTTCCGGCCCTTTGCCGCCGTCTCGTGCCACCTTTCGTTTGTAGTGTCCAGAAGTCTTGGACACTGGTTTCGGTGATGGCCGGGCTGCTCGCAGTGGTAGCAGCAGTCCGACGACAGTTGCCTGCTTAGGCCACCCGCACCGAGGTGCCCGTCGGACCGCCTCCAGTGATCGGATAAGGAACCACTATGGGAGGGCCTCCACCAGGCTTGCGACTGGCTGTGTTGTGGAGGGCTTGTTCCGTTGCGGCGGGGGTCAATGCTGCTGGGCTGCGGGTTTGCGACCGGGCCGTGCCAGCTTGCGCCAGCACTTGCAGGAGCAGACTGATGAAGATGGTTCGCTTGGGTGGTGATCTCCGTTGGGCCCCAGCTTACGATAGGGCACAGCACACGACCTCCCACCTGTCGTGGCGACCCCCGCCCGAAACCCTCACGGGCCTCGCTGTGACCTCCGGGGACCTCTCGGGGAGAGTTAGGCGAACATCCGCTTATCCCGCACGGGAGCTCGCCATGCATGCCACGCCAACTCTCCTGGTTGACGTGGTGGGGAAGGGAGGTCTCGTTCGGACAGTCCACTTGCGTGGAGGCCTCGGGGCCCCGCCATGCGCATGCCGGTTCGAGCGCGTACTTGGCTGGTGGCGGCGGCACGTAGTTCCGCTCGGCATGAAGAGCTTCCTCGATGAGGCGGGCGCCCCGGGCTAGCTCTTCAAGGGTCTCAAAGGTGCGGTTGATGAGGTAGACGTGGTACCTTGGGTGACACTGTCTTCTGACCCGAGCTACTCTGTCCGACTCCGGTGACTTCGGGTCCGCCCTCTTGAAGAGCTCTTGCATGACCCGAATGTACCGGACCAGACTTTCGTCCGGGTGCTGCGTCCTTGCCTCGAGCTCTCGGAGAATCTGCGCTGCGTAGCCTGCAGGCAGGAACTCTTCGCGAAGCCTTGTCTGGAAGTCCGCCAGGCTGGTGAAGGGGGCCTGGGACCCCAACCAGCACCTGGCGCTGGCTTGCAACGCCAGCGGGACAATCCGCTCCACGATGAAGGCTTCCGAGGCACCGGAGGCAAGGTGGTACGTCTGCAGCTCGCCCAGGAAGTCTGCCACGGACTTGACGTCGTCGTACCCCATGTAGACTGGAACCGTCAAGTGTGGTCGGGGCTCTCGCGGTGGGGTTTCCTGCTGGCCAGGCGTGTAGGCCAGGCGTTGCATCACGGAGTCGCACATCTCCGTGACCTTCGTGAGCAGGTTCATTTGTGCCGCTGCGGCCATCGCGGCTTCCTGCTCCCGTGTGAGCATGCCTGCGAGCACAAAAAAAGAAACGCCCCCAAAACCCAACACAAGCGCAACACAAGCGAAAAAAAAGCAAACGCTCCGCAAAAACCAACACAAGCGCGCAAAACGATTGTCGCGGTCACAAAACAAACAGTCAGAAACACGCCAATACAACAAACGCGGACGTGACGGAAGCACGAAACAACGATAGGAAACACGGGGAATATGAAAAAGGCTTACCGAACGAAGAAACCAAGCCCCGTGAAATTCCTGCGAGTGGGCAGCATACCACGGTTGGGCGCCATTGTGGTCGGTTTGCCTTGCTGCATACCCGACCCGGAGGAATAACACGGAGCCAACGGTTTCAACAACAAGAAACTACATTTAATGGGACATGGACAGGACGATTAACATTGTTACCAACGGCGGCTGAGTCCAGTCAGCGACTCCCCGTGCGCCGCCTCTGATCTGCCTTATCAAGGCGGCGCATCCGATGTGCGCGTGGCTGGCGTGACGTCGCCGCCACGCGGGAAAAGTACGGCACCCTTGCCTCGCAGTCGGGCAACTGGGGTGCGGAGCCGCCAGGGTGCCCACAAGCTATCCAGGATCGGAGGTTGAAGCATGCAAACGCGAAGTCATTCACGCGCCGCTTCTCAGCCTTTCATGTCACGCTGCCGCCATCTCACGGCGTGTGTCACAAACCGGAGCGAATCTTCGATAGGCACTGCCGTTCAGGTGCCCTTCTCTTCTTCCCTGGAAGGCCCATCACACATTTTGTGCTTAGCAGTCTTTGTCAGCATGATCGGGCTTGTACTTTTTTTCTTCTATAGTCATTGATAGAATGAGAACAGCGGGGCGTATTTTTCTCTGTATTTGAAACCATCATCTCCTGAACAAGTCGCCTTTTCTTGCATGCTTTCTTCTTATATTGTAGTTCCCTTTTTATTTTATTTAGCAGATGCTGAGAGCTGAATTAGCAAGATGTATACCTTTAAACTTGTACATCTGGCTGGTTCAGAAGAGTGCGTAGAGATTTTAGCCATGCTTTGTCTGAAGGTAAGAGGTGAAGAGTCTGAAGACGGATTCCAGTTTAGAAGTTGGACGTCATCATGCTCTTGAGGTAACTTTTACCGTGTTCTCTTAAAGAAGCAGCTACGCATAATTGAAAAAGGAAACTCTTAGAGGAGTGTAGATAGGACACGTATATTTAATATTACTTTCGGGGTAAAACTTGTTTTCCGCAGTATTTACACCCTTAGACGTAATTTAGGCGGATGTCACGGCCCGCTCTAAGCCCGCCCGCAAGTCATTGACCAGGCCAATCATTACCGGATTGACTTGGCTTGACGAACATGCTCACGCAAGCCTCGTGTCCCCCTGTGGCGACATCCAGGTGCGTCCAGCCTGGCTACGATGCCTGGAAGGCGTCTTCCGACGGCGCCCTATTCCGCCCCTTGCATCCAAAGTGGTCCCGAAAACACGAGTTACGTACCAGGCCTGTTGAGATGATTGCCCACTTCACTTCAAAATTTTGTTTTGCTCGTCCGTTTTTTTTTTTTTATCGTTCCCGATCTCAGGGCCTACAAGATGTCAACTAATGACGTCGTAAAAACTGGGGTGTCATGCTGTCGGATGTCACGATCCTGGCGGTTGGTCGTAGAAATGCTGGCGAAAAGCACGAGGGAACGCGACTTTCGCTGTCGTCATGGCGTCCCAACTTCACGGGCTCATGAATCTTCCGTGGGACTGTCATACCAGAGAGTGGCCTGCAGCAGAACAGGCAGTGTGCCACCTACACCACCGCCGCTGTCACGCCGCCAGAGGTCGCGGCCGGCGACAGCATGACATAGAGAGCCTTTATTAGAGAAAGGCCGTGTTCCAAAATTTAACCCATTTCGTCGTTTACCCTGAGACTGGGGGTTTTTTAGAAGAGCAAAAGTGACAGAAAAACAGACAGGTCTCAAACTCAGCTACTAGTTTATTTCAACAACCTCCTCTTATATAGTCCGTTCTCGTCGTCACCAACCAATCACAAACGACCTTGTCCTCTGCACCGAGACTTTACAAGTTCCACACTATCACAAAAGAAGCGGCCACTTCCAACGTTTCCAAGTGAAATGTTCTATCAGACGATATGGCACACAAAGACTTCAATCAACGCCTTTGTGTCCTCACAATACACAGGACAACAGCCCACACCCACATCCCACTCAACACAGGTCACCTCCAAAATAACCCCACAAACAATACACACCAGACGGACACTTCCAACGTTTCCAAGTGAAATGTTCTAGCAGACGATATGGCACACAAAGACTTCAAACAACGCCTTTGTGTCTTCATAATACACAGGACCACAGCCCACACCCACATCCCACTCAAAACAGGTCACCTCCAAAATAACCCCCACAAACAATACAAAAAAAAAACCTCTTAAAACTGTAAAAATTGCCTGCAGCGGTTCCCTATTTGCATGGAAGGTTGACTAATGCAATTTCCCAACGATCTAATCCTAATTGTTTCTCTTACCACCCTTTTAACATCGTTGCTCTCCTTAACAACTACATCCGTTCCAGACCAATCCGTTGTGCAGTTTCTACACTCCTCCAGATGCTTAGCCAACTCCGAATTTGCTGCATTATTTTTTACATTCCTTTTATGCTCTGTTAAACGTTCGTTCAAACACCGAGAGGTTTGGCCCACATACTTAAAACCACACGCCAAAGGAATCTCATACACCACGCCTACGCTACACGGCACCGACTTTTCCCTATGCGCCTTCTGACAGCCCCTCTGAACCGTTTCAAAAGGTGTCAATCTATCTAACCTAAAATCCGTGCTGAACACGACATCCACGCCATATTTTTTCGCACATGCTCTAAGATTGTGGGACACCTCGTGACAATACGGAACCACAGCGTACCTATTCCTGATTTCTTGCGTCGCCCTCTTTTTCTCCCTGCACTGTAGGGCAATCTGCCTTTTGATGTACACTTCCCCATATCCTGCCATTACCAGTCTGTCCCACTGGTTTTTTAGTGCCTCCGGTCCGAAATGCATGCATGATCTCACCAAAGCATTACTAATCAACGATCTGACTACCCCGGCTTTTACATTTTTCGAGTGACAGCTACTCTTTGACAAAACCGGTTTTGGGTTTACCTTCCCATACTCCCAACAAAGACCTCGTTCCAAATGTAAACGCAGGTCGAGAAACTGCAGGACCTCGCCCCTTGGCCTCTCTACCGTGAATCTCAACTCTGGCGCCGCTGACCTTATTACTTGTTCTAAAACTTGGTCCAACCCTTCCTGAACAGAGCAAACTAAGATATCATCCACAAATCTTTTCACAAAACACTTCGGAGACAACTCTTCTATCCTGTCATACACTTGCTGGTCCACCGTGTTTAAGTAAATTTCCGCTAACAAAGGCGCTACAGACGAACCTATACAGACTCCCTCTTTTTGCACAAATTTGCGACCTTCGTATTCCAATACCGTCGACTTTAAATAAAGGTCTAGCACCGAAAGAAAACTATCCACCGCTAATCCTGTTCCTGATTGAAACTTAATAAGGTTCCCTTCCAAGGCAATCCTCACTCTATTCATTAGTCTGCTTTTCTCTAAAGAGTAATAAAGGTCCTTGATGTCCATGGATAATATCGCGCACTTCCTTCCGTGAAACTTTTCCATTACCTCAATCAACTCACTAGAGTTCTTTAAGGCAATTGACTTTTCCAAGTTAGCTAACTTCAAACCCCGCTGTAAGAAGCATGAAACCACCTTCTGCCACGTCCCATTTTCATTAACAACGGTACGCAGGGGCATTTCAATCTTGTGATCCTTCAAAAAGAATTTTAGGTTGAGCGTTGAACGCAACGGTTTCAAAACGCTTTTCGCTACCTCTTCCATGCTTTCCTCCAGAAAAACCTCGCAAATGCTCTTCCTCAGCTTCCCAATATTTCCCTTCCATTCATTAAACAATGACCCCAACGCTTCCTCCGACTTCTTCTGAAAGGCCTGTACAGGCAAAACTGCAAACCTTCCTGTTTTATCTGTCTGCAACAGTTTTAACGAACTCCTTTCTAACTCTTGTTTCACCGCTCTCACATCCTTGAAATTCCTCCTATCAATGGGATACGCGTTTCCCATCAATTTTTCCATGCGTCCTACCGCATCTTCGACAAACGCAAGTTTCTCCTCACTATCCACAACCCTTGCGATTGACTGTATGTCAGAAAACACGTCGACTCTAGACGGCTTAACGTTTACACAGTACTTCGGACCTCTACCCAAGAATTCTTCCAATTTCTTCGACACCACTACATTTTCCGGGTTAATTATACAATGCTGTTGTTTACAATTTCCTGTCCTCTGTACACACTTATTTACCTCTGCCCCCGAGAATTCCACAACTTGAAAATGTCCAAAACATGCCTTCTTTTGACGTACCACGCACGGTCGAAATGTGTCCTCATAACGGCGCTCCAAAGATGGTAGTCTCCATGCCTCCTGAAGTTCCTTCCGAGGAGAAGATTCCAGAGTCTGTCACATGCGCTGCGGATTTCTTGAACCCGTTGACCTGTTCCAGACCTGTAGGCTTTGATGACCTTGCTCTTGTCCTTCCACGGTATCCCGGAGGCAGCCAGTTGTTTGAAGAATAGCGGGTCCACATACTTTTTCCGTGCTAGACACTTATCCAAAGTCAACGGTATTCGAATACGAACGTCGCAAATCTGTCAACAGAGGGAGTCTGTATAGGTTCGTCTGTAGCGCCTTTGTTAGCGGAAATTTACTTAAACACGGTGGACCAGCAAGTGTATGACAGGATAGAAGAGTTGTTCCGAAGTGTTTTGTGAAAAGATTTGTGGATGATATCTTAGTTTGCTCTGTTCAGGAAGGGTTGGACCAAGTTTTAGAACAAGTAATAAGGTCAGCGGCGCCAGAGTTGAGATTCACGGTAGAGAGGCCAAGGGGCGAGGTCCTGCAGTTTCTCGACCTGCGTTTACATTTGGAACGAGGTCTTTGTTGGGAGTATGGGAAGGTAAACCCAAAACCGGTTTTGTCAAAGAGTAGCTGTCACTCGAAAAATGTAAAAGCCGGGGTAGTCAGATCGTTGATTAGTAATGCTTTGGTGAGATCATGCATGCATTTCGGACCGGAGGCACTAAAAAACCAGTGGGACAGACTGGTAATGGCAGGATATGGGGAAGTGTACATCAAAAGGCAGATTGCCCTACAGTGCAGGGAGAAAAAGAGGGCGACGCAAGAAATCAGGAATAGGTACGCTGTGGTTCCGTATTGTCACGAGGTGTCCCACAATCTTAGAGCATGTGCGAAAAAATATGGCGTGGATGTCGTGTTCAGCACGGATTTTAGGTTAGATAGATTGACACCTTTTGAAACGGTTCAGAGGGGCTGTCAGAAGGCGCATAGGGAAAAGTCGGTGCCGTGTAGCGTAGGCGTGGTGTATGAGATTCCTTTGGCGTGTGGTTTTAAGTATGTGGGCCAAACCTCTCGGTGTTTGAACGAACGTTTAACAGAGCATAAAAGGAATGTAAAAAATAATGCAGCAAATTCGGAGTTGGCTAAGCATCTGGAGGAGTGTAGAAACTGCACAACGGATTGGTCTGGAACGGATGTAGTTGTTAAGGAGAGCAACGATGTTAAAAGGGTGGTAAGAGAAACAATTAGGATTAGATCGTTGGGAAATTGCATTAGTCAACCTTCCATGCAAATAGGGAACCGCTGCAGGCAATTTTTACAGTTTTAAGAGGTTTTTTTTTTTGTATTGTTTGTGGGGGTTATTTTGGAGGTGACCTGTTTTGAGTGGGATGTGGGTGTGGGCTGTGGTCCTGTGTATTATGAAGACACAAAGGCGTTGTTTGAAGTCTTTGTGTGCCATATCGTCTGCTAGAACATTTCACTTGGAAACGTTGGAAGTGTCCGTCTGGTGTGTATTGTTTGTGGGGTTATTTTGGAGGTGACCTGTGTTGAGTGGGATGTGGGTGTGGGCTGTTGTCCTGTGTATTGTGAGGACACAAAGGCGTTGATTGAAGTCTTTGTGTGCCATATCGTCTGATAGAACATTTCACTTGGAAACGTTGGAAGTGGCCGCTTCTTTTGTGATAGTGTGGAACTTGTAAAGTCTCGGTGCAGAGGACAAGGTCGTTTGTGATTGGTTGGTGACGACGAGAACGGACTATATAAGAGGAGGTTGTTGAAATAAACTAGTAGCTGAGTTTGAGACCTGTCTGTTTTTCTGTCACTTTTGCTCTTCTAAAAACCCCCAGTCTCAGGGTAAACGACGAAATGGTTGACTTCCACCAGCTAGCCTGTACTATGACTCTTTTTTCCAAAATTTTAGCCGATCTTACTCCAGGGTAAGGGTTTGGTACCCTCGGCAGTTCTAAAAGCTACCTGTGTCCAGCGTTCTGCGATCGGTGCTGTCACGTGATACGATCCGCCGGAGTAACTCCGGATCCATTTGGGTAAGATTTGGAATCACAGCCAAAGTGTCCAACCGCTCGACCGGGGTAACGTGGTTTTCGGGCCGCGTTTGCAATATGAGCTAAGAGTGAAGTGGCTAAAACGTCGATCGTCTGCAAACGTCTCTGCTTTTCCGCCTTCTTTGCTCCTCGCTGCGACGCACCGCAGTGCATGCGCACTTTGCAACCAAACCCACGGAAGGCACCCGCTATCAGCCTGCAAACGCTCCCCGTGGTTTGAGATAGAGAGCCTAAACACTAAACATTAAACTTCCACGAACGCATAATGGTGTTTGGAAGATGTTTCATACCGAATACACACATATTCAAAGCGGTATATTTTTTTTTTTTTACTATAGGTTAATGTTTTTGGATACACTTTCTGAGCGTGTGAGAGAGGTATTTTTACACCTTTTGGCGGCTTTAGAAATTGTAACGCCTTTAACAGAGGAGAAAGCGTTTTCGGCTGAAAACGCTTTTTTTTTTTAAAGTTTGTCGGGACACAATACTGAAAATTATAGGCCGGTGTCATACTGGACTCCTGCGTGTAAGACGTGCTTTGGCAGCGTTGGGGGGAGAAGGGGGAGGAGAAGGCGACCAACCGGCTAGTCTAACCAGAAAGAGGGAGAGGATCACGTAGAAAATTTAAAGTGGCTACCATTTTTTATACTTTCGGTTTGGGCACCAATCAAGACCTCGCAGGCAGACACCTCATCGCTGTTAAGCTATCAAACAAGACATGGCGGCGGTCGAACGGGCCGATAGGAAGTGCAGAGAGAGGTTACGTCTGTTTGTCAGTCAAGGTAATTTCTTGATTGTTTTTTTTTTCAAATTTGTGAGAGGAAGCATACGAGCTTTGAAGTATTAATAGGTGCAATATCAGACCGATCTATGTACCTGGGTCAGTTTTGAAACCCGAGCCGTACTGGATGCTTACTACAAACATATTTCTCTTCGAGGTAGGCGAACATCGGAACTGCCAGTCGTATATTACAGAATGTAAAAATTATGGAATTCGCCTGGTAAATTAGGTTGCCTTATTTGCGATATCTGTAGTCAGTGATTCCCCTGACGTCAGTGAGAACATGTTCTCGTTTCAGTAACGAAGCTCTGCTGACGTTTATAGCTCACGGTTCAAACCTAAAATAAACGAATGAAAGAAAACAGTGACGTTTAACTACGTTACGTCGAGATACGACTTCAAGTTACTGGGACATTCGCGCTTTTAGTGATGCTATACGCCATACGTCATGCAACCTGACCGGAAATGGCTACATGCACGACGTGGGGAGCTCATGCCATTTGGGTCACCCTTTTCGGACGGTGCGTATATCACTGCGAAGGCGTGTTAGCCCACCCCCGCTTGCGTTGAACCACTTCGCGGCGACAGTCTGCGGCTGCTAATTACAAAACTATTGACCCACTTGGTCTTGGCGTACACGCCGCTCCGCGGCGTCCAGACGACAACCCGAGCCCCGCTGTCCCTCGTTGTACTGCCTCCGGAAAAGGAGTCCCATACTACTCAGTTCAGCGAAGTTTCGCCGACAACATTTCTTTTTTTCAGTGCGTATAGCATTAGTCTTCGTGCTTCGTATGCCGCCGTCCCAAGCCGCTCGTTGAATTGGTTGCCTCGCGAAGTATACGAAGCACGAGTGTATCCCTTTTGGTGGCCGTATCATGGCGTAAACCCCGTTCTACTTTTGAAGCCAGTTAAACCAGCGCCTCCTCAAACCCTAATGCTTGTAAATCTATTAACATGTGTAAGCAACCTCTGCTCGAAATAATGCCTTTTAGGCGCTGTGAGATAACTGAATAAAACAATACATCAATAAAGATATAAAAATGTGACTCACGAAGAAATGCTTAAAGAGCGAAAAATTACATTAAACGCTGATTTCTTCTCAGCATGCGAATTTTAGATATAAATGGTGTTGGCTACAGGAAACTGGCCCGATTTTCTCATTGTAGATTTATAAATATCACTTAAACCTTTTCGACTAGAAAATGGCAAGGTCTGAAACTTCGCCATCTCCTCTAAATCACTGAGACAGAGCGTTCGGTGATGCAAAGTTTTGTTTTTTTGTGGTGAAAAATCACAATTTGTCTTAGACTCCGGTACATATTTCTTTGCTGTTCATTTGTGCCTAAGTTCTAGTTCTCAATGATGCAACACACGTAAAAAAACAGCATTTTAGACAAAACTCCGAGACGGGGGAAAAGAAGGTTGTGTTGTTTTTCTTTTCCCCCAGTCTCGGGGTTTTGTCTAAATGTTAAACCATCACCAGCTTGTTTGGCGCCCTAACGTTTTGTTCGTAAAAAACTAGGTCACCCACTTATAAGGAAGAAACTGTTGTTTTTTGTTTGTTTTTTTTTTCAAATGACTTTTTGAGTTAATTTTGTATATGAAAAAAGGCGAGTTGTCCATAGTGGGACAACTTGTCGCAGTTGAAATTCAAAAGAATTCCTGCATGTTGAAGTGAAATCAACTGAGGCATTAGCTTCTGAATTATGTTTGATTTTTTCGAACGTCATATTTCGAGAAATTTTTTATTGTAGTTACGCAAATGTCAAAACTGCATTGCATTTCTGACGTTCCAGTACCTCTTCTTGTTATTTATGACTGCTTCCTGCTCTACAACAGAGTGAAGACGCACCCCATGCGGCCTGCCTTGTTTTGTGTTCCATGGAGATGGACTCGAACTTGACGAACACCTGTTTGTCCGTGCAGATTCGACGAAACTCTTCAGAGCGATTAACATCACCGAAGGCCTAGCAGCTGTGATGTCAACTTTGTGGAGGTTCAATATCAAGTATGCTAAAGGGTTGCTCAATGCAGCATGTGCCTTTGAGAGGTTGGTTTTCAGACTCAATATAACGAAGCTGAAGTCTCCTGCCGTCATGTTTTTAAACTAGTAGTGATTATGTATCAGAAACGTCACTGCCAAGTTAGCGGTGTTCCCTCTAACTTCAGCTGTGTTGAGAGTTGTCTGGTGGGTAATTGTTGTTGTTTTTTCTTGCAGGCGGCGGGTTTTGGGGGATTTTCTGTTTTGTCATTTTGCTTATTTCTAATAGCCTATAATGTTTTTTGCTTTTTTACATTTTTTATTATGAATGGTTTATTTTCTGACTAAGGTAGAGCCATATGTAAGACTTACCTTTGCTTACTCGTAGCAAAACTAAAAATGAAAGACGACTCTTCTTATTCATGGGTATTTCTATACATGCCGACTTAATCCACATGTTCTGCAGAAAGTTCTAGTTTGGAATAGCGGCATCCGGGTCGTCTGGTGGTACGTGCGACTCTCAGTAAGGAAGTCATGAATGCCTGGGCTCTAAAACCTCCTTTTTTCCTGAAGTGGCTATAGTACCCGAAGCTTAGGGACATGACTGCTGGAAGTTACAAGTGCTGTCAGACGACCCAAATACCGCGAATGCAGGACATAATCTATGTGCAAAACAGGCGGGTAACGTCGGGATGGTATGGCAGCACACCTAGAATCGGGAGTAACAAATCACTCGGATATGTATTGTTCACTCCATTTCGTGATGAAGCAGCGGACATCCTTATTGCACAGATGTGGTCTAACAAAAAGACAGGGATTGTGCAAGCGAGCTGGTGGTAGCTAATCATTTTGTGTAACAGCCGAGACTGTGGTTAGTAAGAAAGTAGAAAGTGACACACAGGGGAATGTTTCTAGAAGAAAGGAAATAGGAAGGATTATCGGTAACATGGGTGACCAAAAGTGTCGTTGTGGTCGGCGTTCAAAGGTTGCCCAAATGCCCATTATGACGTCTTCGTCTTGAATACTTTTTTTTCGTCCACGGATATAAGAGCAATTTTAGACTCAACTTTCATGGTCTTATTTTAAGAGTGCCATGACCCCAAGCCTCCATTTTGCTTTTTACACACGCCAGCGAAATTAGTTTGCCACTGATAACAAGTAGCCAAGATTACAACTCGTGATGTCACAGTGAGGCGAACCCTGGTGGTGACGTCATGAACGGAAGCCATAAGAGGGCGCCACCGAAACATTCCGGCGCTAATGATCTGTCGAAGAAAAAAGTAGAGCTTTGTTTCGATTCTTTTATTTTTTATATTGTTTATGGATTAATAAATTAACCAATTCCATTACAGTGCCATTCGTGCCTTTTAGAAATTTAACGGTTTTTTATTGTTGATTTTGCAAAACTGATCATAAATATGTCTTTTGATTGAGAAACCGAAGCTTGGCTGCGATGTTTGGATATGGAATATTACAGTATGTTTGCTGAGTTTGAGTCCTTTTTAAAGAGACCGTGAAAATATTTTTCAAGTACCACCTTAGCTGTAATGCTCAACTCAAAAGCGAAATGAGAAATCACGTGGTCGTAACGTGTTTGGGCACCGGAGGCGATGACTCCAAGCTTGCAACTGTGCTTTTGAAGCACATCATTGTACTTGTCATTCTCAAGTGATTATAAGTGTCGGTTCCGTTAAGGCACTCATTGTCCACGAACGCGAATTCAAATCTTCGTCGACGGATCGATCGTTGGCGTCCACGTTACACAGTCCTCGTGTGCAATACGTAAGCTGGGTTCGGTTGACGTGCTCGGACACCGCGGATGCATCAGAGTGAAAAGGCGGAGAGCTTTCGAGGGAAAGGAGGCACGAAAAAGTCCGCTTTAATTCTCTTCTTTTTTAATTTTCGTACTGAAAAGCAGTGTTTTATGATTTCTACGCTTGTGCACTAGTTTTATTTTGGCGCACTTAACGATATGCGATTAGTAAAGTCCCAATTTATCCCACACGAAAATGTATTTCATGGTCCCTTTAACTCTTCTGTACAGTGCAACACATGTACTCTGAAAAATTTACTGGATTAAATAACCTTGGGTTCTGCCCAAATATCTGGGCATCCTTGACTGACAAAACAAAAAAAAAGAAACCTCGACGAAACTGTTTTTTTTTTCTGTTTTCAAAGGAAAGTAAAGTAGATGTGTGGCGCTTTGAATGTTGCTACTTTTCTTTATAGGACCATACATTTCTTTGTTATATCAACCTTTGTCTTTTAAAAAAGCAAATACAAACAGCCTTGTATAGCATTTCAGCGGCACACGACTCTTTGCATGTTACTTCTATCTTTAGAGCGCTCTCTAACAATTGAAAAAATTAAATATCATGTGTAGCTCAAGTGCTCTTCAAGGCTGTGTGTATTTCCTTTCTAGAGAAGTTGACACAACAAGGAAATGTCGGGCCCTATAAAGAAGGAGACAACGTTGCTTCATGAGGTGTAACAACACCTATCAAAAGGTAAGATAGATACACTGAATAAATTGCCGATTACACCTATCTAGGTGTTTTAAAGTTTACTCTGTAGTTTATAAAGAAGGTCCATAGCAAACCATATGGAGCGTTTGCAATTTAACGGCGGACGCCTCCTGCGGATATTGGTCGCAGGTGCGCATGCGCTGAGTTGTCGCGTGGCGAGGAGGAAAGCTAGAGATGTTTGCAGACGATCAACGCAATCTGAAACACCTCGCAGCTCGTATTGCAAACGCTGACCATAAATCACGTGACATCGAATTAGCAGTTGGACACTCTCTTTAAGATAGGGTCTCTAGCTTGAGATGGACACTCTCTGCAACCTAGGCTCTCTAACATAAGACTTGTAGGACAACATCAGGCGGAAATCGAGGAACCACTTCTTTTGACACGGTACACACACGAGTCGTAGACGCGTTCCAGAAGCACCGTAGTCTGTAGTCTGACACCACCTGCTAATCGTGCGAGCAGACGCGCGGAAGCCTCCTGCATTTGCTATTCTACCACTGTTTATCATTGTCTGCAACGCCCATAAAGGTCCAACCGCATGGACGCGTTTTTTACGCGTTTCGTCGGCGTCCGCATTTCTCCGCGTCAGCGACAACTGACGGGAGCAAGAGCGACCAACCCCATGGGGACACGCGCCAACCCGCATCGGTCGGTCGCTGCGCAGTGCCACCAGATCGGTTAGGCCTTAATCATCGTACAACCCGCGGCAACCACCCGTTTACAGTGTACTGGTGCTGCATAAATAATTTCATTTAGAACTTAGAAACCTTTCATTTTAATTTTACGACAAAGATCATTACGTATACCTCCTCCTCTCCCTCAGTTTCTTGGCGGATACAAACGTTCTGATGTTGTTTTTTCTTCTTTTTTAAAGTTTGTTTTGACATAATTAGATTGCGCCTCAGACAGCTGCTAACGAGAAGCAATGCTTAGTTAGAGCAAGTCGTCTGCTTCTTGCGGAAGAGTTACGACGATGTCGGAACGCCGAGCTCTTATTGGCTGGCTAAAAAAATAAAAATAGTAGGTAGACCTCGCGCCATCTAGCAATGAGATCTACCCACTAGCTTTGCAATCGAAGCCAATCAGAGCTCGGCGTCATTCCTGACGTCACCGCAACTCCCGCTCAAGAAGCGGATGACTTGCTCTCCGCATAGCCTTTATTCGGCTCTTTCAAAGCTTGCCAGATGTTCCTTTAAGCCGCGGTTACACCGATAAAACATCATACGAAGAAAAAGTATTGTCTGAAGCGTGTTTCTTCCCTGTAATAGCGTTCTGACACACAGATAATACAAAACTGTCTGTAAACGTGTTCGAAGCATGCATATTTATGAAGCAAACATGGCGTCGAACATGCATGAGGCGTTCCCGGTGATAATTTGGTCATCATGTCTGGATGATGTATGAGTAGTGTGAGTGCGGCTTTAATCAAAACACGAGTCCAGTCGAGGCCGGAAGGGAAGTATTGAAAGAAGCAAACCTTTTACGCTTCTAGAATAGCTGGCATTTAGTTTAGACTGTAGCGCCTGGCAAGTGATCGATGAACCTTTAGATTAATCGATTAATGCTCTAATCACAATAAATTTTTTAGCCGGTTAATCGGTCAAAGTATTAGTAAAAAATGTTGATGAGAAAGGGAAAGTGCTTCATTTTGTACTTGGTACGTATTTATATATTCTACGGGGCCGCACGTACTATTGTATTTCACGGAAAAACACTTTAGCCTACCCGTGATTTTAATCCAGAGTAAATAAATGTCTAAAACGTATCGTGAAATATTTTATAGTTTAAATTATTTACCCGTGTTTTCTTTTGTGGGCGTCACAGCGTCACGTTTTAAATAAAGCTTCAAAATGCCACCAAGGATGGCGTAACGAAAAAGTATTAAAAAGAAAAATGTGTACTTTTGACACTCTCTTAGATATTATGCCCGATGATCAACGCAAACGATTAATCGATTAATTAATCGATTATAGGGTAGCAATTAATCGGGTGAAAATGTTTAATGAGCGCCCAGTCCTACTTGTTGCGACGTAGTTTCTTCGGGACTCTGACGAAGCTGAGGATGTCACCTGCCACTCCAAGGATTGGAGACAGTTTCGTTTTCCCAACTTCTCTTTACTGTTACTGAGTAAAAAATTTATCACTTTAACGCTAGCCGTAGCCGTAGTTTTTTTTTTTTTATATGCTTTGACGGCGAGTGTTAGCACCGGACTACAATTTTAGCACACACCTATTTTTGGCGGGCTGCCTGATTCTATTTTAAATGCCATGCCAACTGGTTCCGGAAATGTATATTTTTTTGTTTTGTTTGTTCTAAGTACAATTCTAGCTTTGAAGCCGCTGGCCGATTCCAGAGCATTATTTTAAGATAAAGAATCGCAATTTTTTTTTCTTTGTCTGTTCCAAAATGTTTTGCAAACACGCAACCTATCACGATTCGGCTGCCGCGAATTTCCGGTTCCGTGTTTCCTCTTGAGCACTCGCGGATCCGGCGAGTATTGCTAGAAAACGCCGCATACACCCTTGCTTGCACGCAAATTCATTACGCGATGAAATTGCGCACCAAGAAGTAGATTGCAGGAAGTTCATTTTTTTTTTATACCGAAAAACAAGTGTCTCTAAAAAAAGGCACAGGAAATGGGTTATGAAAAAGACGGGTGATCAATTTTATTTCTCCGACTGAAAAAGGAAAACATTCAGCAGCTATACAGAGCTGCAAATTAACAAAAAGTATTCAAGAGACATTTCAACTCTGGCCTCTGGCAGCTTACGAAACAGAGGATGTAAAGAGTCCAAAGCACTTTATGAAACTGCGGTATAGCCGATAATACCGCCGAGAAACGAATCACAAAGTGAGAGACGTTCAGTCAATATATAGCTGTCAGCCACTATAGATATGCCTTCAACAACTAAATACCTTACAGGGTACAATTGAAGAGATGTAAATGTAGCTTACTACCTGTATTTTTGGAGTAGCATGTGAACAAATACGCACGTTCCTGTTGCCCGTTGGTGCAGCCTCGTTGGCAGCGCTGCGTGTCCTCAGTGCCTCGGACTGCCATGAGTAGAGTACCGAGTCGTAAGGAGGTGGTGCCAGTATAGTTTCCGCTTCAAACACGCGGTTCCAGTTACGGAAGAGCGACCACGGCCCTCTTGTCGCCGAAGCCGATTGACCATCGGCTTAGCATACCCAAAACTAAAATTTCACTATGTCTCTAAAAACCTCTAATTTCATAATACCTCTTCGTGTTGACCACTGCTCTGTAAAATTACTAATACCATTTACACCGACGCACTGAGGTCGCGCACCCTTTACCAACGCTCGTGGTCGAATAGGATTAATGGCATAAGGCGTCTGTAACAATGAACTGGTTAGGCACGCGTGAGGCCTCGCTTTAAAGGTAGACAAAAAAGTATCATGTTATTAATTAACGATCTAAAAATGTAGCTTGCGAATCCTCTTATTTCATTCGCGTATACGCCACCGGAAAGGCAGAAGAAAAGTGGGAAAAGCGGCTATACTGAAAGTAGTGTCGGAGCGCTACAAACGCTTATTGTTGTCTTCTTTTACTCTGGGTTTTTTTTTTCTGCTGTTGGTATGTGACAGTATTTTAAAGGGCCTAAAAAATTAAAAACAAAACATGATTTTTTTTTATTAGGTTTAAAATAAAATTTGTATTTCGCAACGCTTGTTCATTCTTGCATGATGGTCGTTGAATCAATTTTTTTTTTGTGCTTCCAAGACACTCTTCAGAAACAAAACCCATCCCGTATAATAAAATTAAAAAAAAAAACATTTTTCAATCAGTCAATTAAGGAGTTCAACTTGGAACCCACAGTTCGAGAATACTTTCCGTTTAATTTTAAAGCTCGAAAGGGAAGGCTTATTCTCGTTTTGCCTATTTAATTATTCGTCTTTGTAGCCTAACAGCCGCTAATGCTTTAAGTGGTGTTGTCTCTTCATACACCAGCCCTTGTTTGTTAACGAGCCGGTCTGTATAGACAAGCAGTAGGCACTGCGCATGCACCTGACCCCGTTCTTCGACGAGCTAAGTGTCTCCCCTGCCACAGCTAGTGCTGCGGCTTCAGTCTGACGTCAGAAACACGAGTCTTTGTGTACTCGAGAAATTCACTTGACTGCCAAAAATACACACAGGCGGAAATGCGGCCGTTAGCGAGGGTTGACTGCTTGAATCGAGCACGTACGTGTACCCTGACCAAAGTCTCAGGATGCTGAATTGATGGACCATCCTTTATGCCAAACCCCAAAGAGCTAAATCATGTCGCAGAATTCGCCTAAGAAAATTAAGCAAAGAGTACAACATGAAGAAAAAAGAAGAACAGCCTTTTGAAGTCGAAGGACAAAATCACGGGAAGGGGAGATCTTCCAAGTTTTACGAAAGGATGAATTTCCACCAGCTCTTTTTCGCTCCCGTGTTCGCGTTAAAGGAGCACTTTATGCTTCCTCCAAGCAGAAACATTCCAAGTGGCATGCACAGGCGTTATGGTGCAGGTTTAAAATAGAATACAGGGGCAAATAGCAGAAATAGGACCATGTTCTTTTCTGCAAGATATGGTTTGCCTTGCATGCTGGTTTCCGTTACTGGAAAAACACAGCGCACACTGTCAAGACTTCACGAGTCAGGGATTTATACCCGCCCCCTCCTCCCCCCCAACATACCAAACAACACCGCCCCACGAAGAGACTGATACACCCCCCCCCCCCCCGGCCCCCCACAATATACACCCCTAACCCCTCCTCCCCTTTTTCTCCCCTTCAGTTTGTGTTCCCCAGCGGAGAAAACTTTTTTTTTCTTTTTACTCTAGCGGAGTAACGTCTTCGTATTTTCTAATAATGAGTCCACCACCTTCGGGCATCTCAGTAGTAAATCATAGAGGGAGAAGTTGAAAAATCAATTTATGTAGTCGCTCTAAAAAAAAAAAACGCAAAAAAAAACTTGCAAATCGAGGTTAGCAAGGTAATATAGCTTTATGAGCATTTTGAAAACTTTTCTTATCAAGAGGGGTATTTCCAGATTTCAGAAAAAAATATCAAAAATGTGCGGGGCGAGCGAAGAGGACATGGTCCGCGAATATAAGATCTCCCGAAGATATCCCGGCGACGTGGCTTCGCAGAAAGAACTGCTGGCACCTGCGTGCGGAGTTTAGAGGAAAGCCATGTTTCCCGCCCTGTCTGCATGCAGCAAACAAGATCTTGCTTCTTCCTGTTGGAACTGCTGGTGTAGAGGGAGCGTTCTCAACCATAAACGGGATCCTTACCTAATAAATGTTTCGTCTGGCGCCCGGCCATCCTGATACCCTAATGAAAGTTTTGTGGAAGGCGCCAACATTCCTAACATTAGAGACGCCACGCGTGAGGAGACGGACAATTACTGTCCGTTTATCAACAGAGCTTGTAATATCTGGGGGGAAAAAACCACGCCGTGCCTTGTAAAAGTTTCTTTTTGCACTCGGGTTACATTAAGATGTTTCTTATGTCTTATATATCTACATATAACCATTGCGGGAACTATATTTCGTGCAGTACCACATCAAAGGCAAGCCAAAAAAAAAAAACCATGACAGAGCGGTACTGGGAGGAAGGGAACATTTGGTGTAGAGGACTGCGATGTGTGGCGATCACGAACAAGTTATATAAAAACTGTATGGTATGTGAAACATCCGTTTTAAGTATTATGTTACAATCTTTTAGACTTTCTGGCACCAGCTGTAGAGAATATAATTAAAGTTTGTTTTATTTAAATGCCACAATGTATCTCCAATTTTTCGCCATGCCGAATATATTGATTTGTGGTCCGCCAGGAATAACGCATCTCCCCCTAAGATAATTAGGTTCTTTACTGTGTTTATAGGTACAGTAAACGTATATATATATATATATATATATATATATATATATATATATATATATATATATATATATATATATATATATATATATATATATATATACAACTACTATGATTCAAAAACATTGTCACGACGGAACTTGCCACTGGATCCGTTTTGAAAAGGTGTAATAAATATATGTAACCACCTATTTTTTTCGTCCTCTCAGCAGCAACAAACTCTTGATGCTAAGATTTTAGTTGAGTTCATTGAACAAGTTTTTCAAATATGGAGCCTTCATCTATTAGTACCGTAAATCCCCAAGCAAGAAAAAATTGTAACACCCCAAAAAATTTCCGACATTCCTCCCCAAAACTGAAATCCTAGATAAAACTCTGCTCCGCATACACTTCAAAAAAAAAAAAAAAAACGGCGTGGAACGTTTGTTTTATGAAATATTCCTATGCATCCAAGATATTCGGTCAACCGTGCCAAGGGAAACTCTAAAGTTCCCGAATCGCGCCCATTACGGAGCCAGACGGGGAGATCTCGGGAAAGTGAAGACGGCTGGGGTGAATGTTCTGCTTTGCTCCTTGTTGTTCCCCTGAGTTGAGCATGCACTGCCATGCAGCAAAGCAATATTCTCACTGTGTATGCTGTAGCGCAATTCTCTCGGTGCTCCAGTATTTCATTATATATTAATCTGCTTACCAAATGAGAAGAGTCATCGATCATGTTCCACCGATAGTGTCAAAAAACGGGGCGCCTTCCTAGAAGGAAGACCGATTATTAGTTTTCTCAGCGCATTTCAATGCCTCATCAACTCGAAGACTGTGGATAATATTTTTCAAGAGTGAAGTATAGTTTAATTTCAGGAACTTAATTCATTCGAAGAAAGCCAGACCAACGGCAAAGTGGAAGCGTAATAAACGCATCCTCTGAATTTAAAGATTAATTTTTTCCTGTCAGAGGAGCAAGTTTGATGACATTTCTATACGTCGAGAGGCCGTGGGGAGCTCCCACACTTATTAAATTTTTCCACTTCAATGTAAAATCTAATTTAGATTACGTGACGCGCTTCAAATGTATGATGTCTTCCTTTCTAGTGCCCAGAATAATACAGTTTCAAGATATTAGTCTTGGCTCGAATCCACCTTTTCAAAAATTTAGAACTACTGGATGCTCCTTCGGTCATCCCGTTCTATGTAACAATTTAAAACAAGACCCAGGAATATTTGGCCTATTTGATTGGAAATGAATTTCTTCGCCGCATATGCAGTAGATACTAGCTTTCTGCCTCATCTCGGGGTGTGTTCTTTTTTTTCTGACTAGGTGTCTTATGTTCATTCTGTTTTCGTTAAAGCTACTTGCATATCTGTTACAGGGAGCGTGGCGAATTTTATAAGCATTAAGAGACACGTAAAACACGGCAGATACGAATAGCCTTCTGGTTTCGTACTCGCCGTCTATATAAACTCTATAAAATTTGCTTTAAACAAAGGTTAACGTATCTAGAACAACGACAACAATGTCGCCGAAGAGCTAGAGCCCTATGCCCACCCGCACAAAAGCTTCAAATGTAGTTTCCTTTCACATCATGTCTGTGTCAGTCGCGTCATCATTAACGCAAAAAAGGAAAGAAATAATGTTGCGTGTTTGTTTAGATACCGGGAAGTTAGTCAGCCCCAATGGGAGACTGCTGCCTCTGCTAAAATGAGAGCCAGTGCAGTAGAAAGGCCAGTCTGGGAAGCGTGCATCACGCGGTAGTGATACACGACCGCACGCCAGAATGATGCACATCCAGATTGAAACGGGCAGGGGTGAGAATCGAACCCAGGACCACTGGGTTTTACGTTGTCAGCGTGTTTATGCTTTACAAGGACAAGCTGTTTCTTATTCCCAAGCAGCTTCGGGTAGCTCCCTCTCAACAGGAATTCCGAGCTGCTTATGCTATCAGTACTGCCACTTTAAAATACTATGCAAAATACGAAGTTGGAGATCTACCTATGTCCTAGTGTTGTGCCGTTCAACAAGTTAGAGGTTACCGCGGTAAGCCTAGATTAGTTTTCAAAAGCCTTAATCTTTCTCACGCTCACTCATATTTTGGTTAAGCATCAGTTGAATTGGTGATGGAATGTTTATTTGGCAATTCAAAGTGAGTTAAAATGGCTGAAATGGTTCGTCCTATCTTTTTTTCTTTTAAAGTTCGCCATGTAGCATTACAGCGGCAACTAAATGAAGGAACGGGCAAACCCAGAAGTTGAAAATCCAGTGGTGAGTTTATTAGAAAGTATAAACTGGCGAATAACAGTACAGATAATGAGACGCCAGTGTCCAATTCTTTGCCGTTCGGTAGAAGCATTTCTTTCCTTAGCAGCAATCGGCCCTCCAACTAAAGACATCCCGTTTCACACTGTAGTCGGTGTACAGGTGAAATGTACAGTGGAAGATCCTCCCACCTCGTTTCACCTTAGCAGAGCGAACGCTGGAGAGCAGGTGACCTCCTCAGCATTTGTTCTGCAAAGATGGAAAGAGGTGGGAGGAGCTTCCCTGGACACTTCACCTGTCACCGACTATAGAGCGTTTCGCGTCATTCACTCATTTCTGTTTTCTTTCTGAAGAACAGAAATATTTAAGGCAGACAAATATAAACACCTTTATCTGACGTAGAAAATAAGAATTAAGCCGAAGGGATTTTTGATTAATTTGTATATATGTTATATTTGTTAGTTTTGTTGTAGGATGCTCACAAATAAACAAGGATACTTATATGGATATGAAAAGTAAATAGCGCCGAAAAAGAAAGAAAAAAAAAGACGACACAGTACAGGGACGGAGTGCGGTATACACCGCTCCTTGTCCTTCATTTTTATTCAATGCTTTTCACTTTTCTTAACCATGGTCAACCAACTCGCCTACCTTTATCAATTGTACACATGTATGTAGACATATTCAGGAATTAATTATGTTTTCCGCTGCATTTAACGTGAAACTTTTCCGGCAGAAAATAGCATTTAACTCTTTTTTTAAGTACAAAACGCTTAAAAGGACACAATCAGACGTGTAACATTCTAATTTAAAAGCTGAATTCACCATCTTTGCTAGTCTTCAATCCTCTTCCATGGCAGAAGATCACGTTGTCGCCTGTAGAAGCAAATAGAAATAAAACAGTACGCGTAAGCCATTGCAACGCAAAACATTCGCGCTGCTAAAAATGGTGAAAACCCAAACAACTATTACACGCTAAAGCAACAGACACATGCACGACCCGAACGCGCCTGTTGTTTTTTGTGTGCTGTTCGTGTATCTGAACGCCGTTCAATTTCATCGTGTTGAATTGTGAGAACTATTTTATCGTAGCAAAGAGATATGTTAAATATTTGAACCGTGCTACAAAATGTGCGCTGAA
The DNA here is from genome assembly GCA_037355805.1 of Ixodes ricinus. Taxonomy (NCBI): domain Eukaryota; kingdom Metazoa; phylum Arthropoda; class Arachnida; order Ixodida; family Ixodidae; genus Ixodes; species Ixodes ricinus. The sequence goes on from JAZHYW010005812.1 coordinate 26,576, forward strand.
ATTTCAGGCTCCGGGTGTTACCTGACCAGATGGGAGTCAAGGTAGTGGGCTCAGCTGACACCAGAACATATCCCAACAACCTTGGTCTGATTCTTCCCTCGGGACGGCAATGTATGTGCGGGATTTGACCAGAAAGTTCAACATGGGATTCGTATCGTCCTCCGGGACTTGCCCCTTCTTGAGGAACAAAATGTGGTTCTCCCGTTGGTCCTCGAACAGGCGGTGCTGCGCCAGACTCAACTGGAACATGCACCGGCGGCTCTGACAGAACTCGTGACTCAAGAGGAACACTGACTTGCGGCTGTGGGCGATACTGTGGCAGATGTTTTCTGTGATGGGGACACCGGCGACGAAGTCCGGGCAATGCAGATAGAAAACCCCGTGGAGGATGTTTCCAGCTCTGGCAGCAGGACGTTCCTCACCCAGTCTGCCACGGAAGAATGGCAAGAGAGGAACGCGTCCCACAGGTACTGTGCGTCGTGGCGGATCGGTTTGTATCATCGCATCTTCACCCCGAGGTAAAGCAGGAAGCACCTAAAGTACCATCGGTTTGCGAAAATAGCGTGCGACACCACCGAGAGGACAAGCGCGCAGAGGACGAGTGGCAGAGCCACAAGAACATAGTAGTCGACCAGTTTTCACTGGTCGGCGTTCCAGGGTGCAAGCGACACGGAGACGTTTGCTATTGCTTCAGGATGTTCGCATACAGCGCAGTCGTTGCAGCAGAGGCCTCTCTGTTGCGCAAGGTAGTCTTGCAAATGTTTCAGGTAGCAGCTGCTGCAGTCCCATGGGCTCAGGCATAGAGTGACTTCCTGGATCTTTAACAAATCCTTGAACATCACGTCGTTGAGCTTTTACATATTGTTTTTCTCCAACTCCAGGCGTTTTAAGTTGGGCATGATTGAGAAGATGAAACTGGTCCATTCTGAAAAATTGTTTCTAGAGAGCTTCAATTTCTGCACCGCCATGTTGGCCAAAACCTCGGAAAGAAGGTTCCTCACGTTCTTTTCGCTCAAGTTAAGGACTTTAAGACAACTTAAAGGTAAGGACGGATAGGGGCCGGGAGGAGTGCTTATTTTGTTCTAGTGAGATTTAGTCTTCGAAGGTTTGTCAAACCGTCGAAGACGCCACTGGCAAGGGAAGTTATGCGGTTGAACACAAGGTTTTGGAACTTTCGCGAGAACGGCATGATGCACGCGAGGAGCGAGCTGAACCTGACACCACGGCTTGCCTCGGCGGAGACGATCGCGCAGCGTGGGCCGAGCTGTGAACTTTGTACCAGCAGCGGCCGGATGCAGCCGCGAAGATCAACAGCTAGGAAAGTGGAGACGGACAGAACGAAAGCTGGAACGCAAGCGATCGGAGTGGGAGAAAGTGGCTCGTCTGTTTAGAACGTGTGTGTAGTGTGTGTAGTTTACAATAAAAGAGTTGGGTTTTGTTCAAATGGATCGAATTTCTGAACGCAAAGAACAACAATTCTCTCAACACAAGGTGTTCCTCTTCGAAAGCTCGGAGACCGAAAAACGGAGTTTTGTTAAGGTGACTTAGCGCACGTCCGTTTAACTCAAAGGTAACAAAATTGAAAGTTACAAAACGCTCTTGTGGGCAACGAACGCGGTACCGTAAATCCAAGGTTTAAATTACGCAGTTAACTGTCTTCATCGCACGATTGCTCTGAGACCCGAAACGGTTTCTTGCACGAGGAGAGTGTATTGAATAACATTAGCTTATTTCTTTTCCTGAAGGGGTAAATCGCGCCTGGAGTTAAAGATAGCCTCCAGTTCACGAAAGTAATACTTCTGAGGTTGGGAAGTAGATCAAATGTGTGTTTGTGCACAGTGCCCATAGGCACATCGAAAAAATCGAGTGCTGGAAGATAGAGCTTGTGAGGCAGTTGGTCAAACCCAATGCTCTTGAAATTGAATTGATGAAAGACCAGACGCTTAATCTTGGCTACGCGGAAGGTGACTAGTGGTGCAGTCGGAATATGTTTTACTGCGTCTTTAAAAGTTACCTTCACTTTCTCAGCTTCCGTGTACGCAAGTTTCCATGTGCGAATCACCCCCACGAATATGCTGAGTGCATGCTCGAGGGGTATTCACACGAGGAAGAAATCCCGGGGATTTCTCCCCGGCACGCGCGCATCACGAGATGAAAACGCGAGGCTTTTGCACATCGCAAAGCCTGACGTTTTCGTCATGGGATGTGCGTGCCGGGGAGAAATCCCCGGGATTTCTCCCTCGTGTGAATACCCCTTTAAAGGAGCGGTGCAACGATACTCGATTGGAATGTTTTTCTCTTTACACGAGCTCACTGGCACACCTGGGACTCAAGGATACTCACACGCAACGCCACTGGCCAAGAAACTCCTTTGTTGCGGTGTAATTTCAAGGACAAAATCGATCATTTTCATTCAATCTCTCCTTTGCAAAATTTGATGACGTAACGTGGGGATCGCAGTACACCCATATGACGATATTTGAATGCGGTTCAGAGATTGGACCCGAGCATTGCGTGGGCACTCGATTTGGGCTCGTGATAATTACTAGCTCGAGAAGCATTCGGGTAGTGGCCCGTGTCCAATCGCTGCAACGACGACAATTGCCGAGCCATAACAATGTCTGAAACTCAGCGCGTGTCCTGTGCTTTGCCGACCCCAGCGCGTGGCTATGATTAACATTGGCGGCACATAATCGGCTCCAGATCGCGTGGCCGCTTGTTCTGGCTGCGAGTTGAGGGGGTGAACGCTGCTCGTTTTTCTTCAATGTTTTTTTAGACGTCTATTGCGTGGGGTGAAAAACGAACGCGTGTTTCATTGGTCATTAACGTCAGGGATCCGTTTTAAGCGGTATTTGCGGAAAGTACAAAAATTGCTGCATCGCCCCTTTAACCTCCAGATCGTTCAAGCTTACATTTTAACTTAATATGTCCCTGAACCTGGAAACTTCGAAATCGCATAGGCCGTCGTCTCTATTTTTTACCTTTTTTTCAGTGGCGTAACTAGTTATGACGGCGCCCATGGCAAATGAAATTTGCGCCCCTCATAGCCCATGGCAAATGAAATTTCGCGCCCCTCACGTAGCCCCGCTGCCATTTTTTTTCCATTGGGCACATGTGGGGTGGACTCGGCTCGGCGCCCCCTCCCAAGTGGCGCCCGGGGCACTTGTACCCCCCTGCCCCCCCCCCCCCCCCCCCCCCCTAGTTAAGCCACTGCTTTTTTTATAACAATCATTGTTCGCAAACTCGGTCAAGACAAGAACGGATAATATTTATTGTGTACACAGCGGGGACTGCTTTAGCGCGAACACGACCATATTTTTGCGCTTTAATTCGAAATGCCATGCAGCAAATTGTACAGCTTAGATATAGTTAACAAGATGACCACTTTCTACCACAGCCTCGATGACAGCCTTTAGAGTATAAACCAAAAACAAACAAACTGGCGATTGGTGGTCTGTGATTACAGTTTTAGGCTATGCACTTTCACCTTACTCCTCAATCTCGAGCGATGGAATGTCCGCTCGTTCTCCTCGCGTTTGCAGAAGACATATCTATGAAACAAACATGCTCCGAACACGCTTGAGGTCCGTCCGCAGAAAATGTTGTCATCTTGTTTGTAGCAAACGCCGTGCATTTTGTACGATGCATGAATAGGGTGACTGCGGCTTGAAGCCGGAGTCACACTACTGGTACATCGTACAAAAGACATTCTGCAAACACGAGTCACCCCAGTATCCGTGGTTCGAATGCCGCGTGCCCAAGTTTTCTCTTTGAACTCATTGCCATACTGCATTCGAAGCACGGATATTGTGATATCGTGGTGATTAGCGTTCGAACCTGTATGCAGACTGGTTTTTGTGTGATGTATAGACAGTGTGGCCCGGCTGGTTGACGAGCTTACGAATACGACTTTATGAACTTTATTCTCACCACCAATACAAATAATAAAAGAGAGGTCGAAAAATAAACCCCTGCAGAAATGCAGCTTTACCAAGCTCGAGAACCCCTTTCAGCAGCTACGGTGGAGTACAATTTTTGGAGTAGGAAAATTATTCACGCTTAGAAAATACATGAAAGGTATAAACGCGTTTCTGGTATACTCACAGTGTCTCTAGTACATGTTCTCTGGTATACGTGTCCTGATAAAAGCACGGAATTAACGTCCCGCTAAAAGTGCTAAGAACAAGGTCAGATAAACAAGTCAAATATGCTGAGGTTTGATAGTTGCATCACATCTATATATATATTGCGATCAAAATAACCGTTGAGCAGAAAAAACAAGAAATAGCTTACGCTCCGCTTTCCATAATTTGTTTTCCGCTTTGGAAGTTGTCAAGGCTGCTTATATCTACGAGTGATACCTACTTTCTCCTTTGAAATCAGAACGTCGAAGCGCCCACATGCCGCAGAAAATTGGAGCGCCCCATGTGCCGCTATAGTCAAACGATAAATATAGATATGGTGTATGTACGTTAAAGGGGCGGTGCAGCGATATTCAACTGGAACGTTTATCACTTTAGACGAGGTTACTGGCACTAGTGGGACTCTAGTATACTCGCACGCGACACCATTGACCAAGAAACCTGATTGTTGCGGTGCAATTTCAAGGATAAAGGCGAGCGTTTTCTTTCAATCTCTCCTTCGCAACACTGCATGACGTAGCTTGGGGCTCGCAGTATCTCCCAGTGACGGTATTTGAATGGAGCTCATAGATTGGACCCGAGCATTGCCTGAGCGCTTGATTTGGGCTCGTGATAATAAATAGCACGACAAGCATTCGGGTAGTGGCCCGTGTCCAATTGCGGCAACGACGACAATAGTTTTAGTCAACCGTTTCCGCAGCCCGCTAAGCATCCGCATAGCGCTCCGTAATCCGCAACAAGACCTTGAACATAGCCTCCTGGCAGATCGCCACGAGACGCGGCCGGGGAAGGTGAAAAGGTAGTGCGGCAGACAACGGATGAGAGAAGAGGCATGTAACGGGCGCCCCGTTGCGGCGAGACGCTGAAACACACTGCTCTCGAGCGGTGGAATCTCCGCTCGTGCCCCTCGCGTTCTTAACGCTACCGCTTACTTTCTCGTCGGATTTGAAAACCATGTTTCGGGACCTCGCCGCTGCAGAAGCTGTGCGCTGAATACCAGAAATGCTCTCTGCTACCAGATCCTCGCGCTCCAAATCTGCGACCGGGCACTCTATGGCTCTGTCGTCAAACTGCTAGGCTTCGTGTGTATAAAGGAGGCTATGCCTTGAACAATGCAGACAAGCCTGGTGGCGCGCATGCGCAGCTGCGGCGTTTTCTTTACGGATGCCGTAGCGGAGGAGAAGAACGATCTACTACAACTCTCTAAAAGCCGAACCCTAACAATGTCTTGAACTCAGCGTGTGTCCTGTGCTTTGCCAACCTCAGCGCGTGGCTATGATCAACATTGGCGGCACATAATCGGCTCCACATCACATGGCTGCTTGTTCTGGCTGCAAGATGAGGGGCTGAACGCTGCTCGTTTTTCTTTAATTTTTTCTGCAACATTTATTGCGTGTGGAGAAACACGAACGCGTTTTTTCAATGGTCATGAACGTCAGGAATTTGTTTTAAGCGGTATTCGCGTAAAGTGCAACAATTATTGCACCGCCCCTTTAAGTATTGCGTATACTTTAAGCAATCATCCTGTTGGGCATGTAGAAGAAATATTTCCTAATATTCTTAGCACCTTTGTGTTTGAATTTGGTCGATTAAATTGCATCCGTTTCTAACTGCTTATGGCGAGGGAACACTATGGCACACTAGCGTCATCTATCAGGAAGCCCCGCAACACTTGCAATTTGAATCTACGTATAGCTATAGACTAAATGTTTTTTGCAGCATTTGAGAGATCAAATCTACACACCATCTATAAAACAGGACGGCCGTTTAACTTTACTAGAATTAATTTGATCCCTCGATGAAGTGTGTAAAATATACACGCATCGGAAGCGTTCCAAGACTACCCGATAAACAGTGCCAGTGTGTTCTCTCGTGGTAAGCGCTCACATGATCATACTCAAACGCAAATGTGTGAACTAGCTTTTCGTATTCCTGACGGCTTGTGCGACGTATTCCGTTGCCAGTTCAAAGGCACTCGTACGCATGGACGGTGCAAGATGACAGAGTTATTATAGACGCTTTACACACGCGCCAGAATGACAGCCGCCATGGCTGACCTTCCTAGTTTTACCGAGATACCGGGGCACTGAAATTAGTGTGGACGAGCCTGCTACAAGAGGCCAATGCTGTGGATGTAATACAGAATAAAACCTAAGATGGCAATAACCTGACCTGCTATGGTAATAATGAAGTGAAGTAAACAAAATAATGGGAAACAAAAACTGAAGGTCAGTTTTGGCGGCGCCCATGCACAGTTGCCGTAAAGCGTCTATAATGTACGTTAGAGGATCGGCTGGCTCTAGTGTGCCCGTGCAAATTGAAGCAGACAGCAACCGGTCGAAAGATTGACTTCCGGTAATCCATTCCCATGGAGAAATGGGGTCGAATATTTGCTATGCGCTTGATTATAAGAGCAAATACTACGAATAATGCTAAAGTAGTAAATAACTTGGAGCATTGCTCTGTCGCGTAGATAAAAGTACGAATCAGTTACGGTGTTTTTTTTTTTCCTTCAAGATCATGGCATTAAACACATTGCTAAAGTAGCTTCATGCAAGCATTTATGTGCACTGTTGGAAACTTTTAGCGCGAACACGGAGTCGTCGATTTTGTGCAGTGGGAATTTGCGTGCCAAACGAACAAAGGATATAAGGAAAACCGATACAAACGGCAAGAACTACGCAGTAACGCTTGTTAAGTAACTCCCTGTGCATGTAGACGACCAACGCGGGCAACTAGTGCGCTCAATATCTTAACTCTTTTTGTTCACTTTTTCAATTTTATGTTTTCTTTTCGTTTTTTTTGTTCGAATATATATTGCCAATTTTTTTTTTTTTTTAATCTTTACGGTCGTTTAATGAATGTTTACCAGTGAAGTCACAGCTTTTACCTTGGTCCGCCGGACCTGTAACCGTCATGAATAGCAGCTTAACAAGCTTGTTTGCTCAAACATTCCCAACTCATAGCCAATATAGATATACATTTTTACATGTATTTTGCACCACTACTCTTAGATTTCTATTACTGTCTGTGAAAGAAATGGCAGTGGTATCGATTACAATCGGAAAAACCTCGACTGAAGTTCCTACAACTTGTAACTTCAAAGGACTACATAAGCTTATTGGTAAAAAAATACAAAGAACGAGCAACGCGGGTATTGTTTTAATTAGAAGAATTCTTGAACTTGAGCCTAATACCCGAATACAACACAAAAATATATCTAGTGATAAAATACACGGAATGAAAAAATAATCTCCTCTGTGGCATTGGGCAACAATGTCGGCGTTGAAGGTACACTTAGCAGCGCTGTAACATTGAAGGAAACAAAATGATGTAACATGTTTTTCATGAATAAACACAAGAATATAGTGGAGACATATCACTATCAATTTTTAAAAAAATCGAGGATGTTTTTGTTTAGATTTCCCCTTGAAATTTCTTAACTTCTTAATTTAGAACAAGTTCGCAGCGACTAAAAATGTTAAATCTATGAGATAAATCAATAATTTATATATCATTCGAAAGAACGTTTTAATAAAAATATATTGCATACATTTTAATGTTGTAAGTATTCTATTTTGTGTAGATAACGACTCAGACATCTAGTGACAAAACGTCAAAGGAGCCATGTTTGCGCATTTTTGACGCGAAATATGTGACCTACAAAATTCTGTATATATTTCATAGAATAGTGTCTATGATCTACTGAAAGCGAAAAATATTTGAGATTTCTGCTATATGTAGTTTGCGTAGTAGGTGTCACCAAGCATGATATAAACGAAAACATCAAACATCGAATATGCAGTTTTGGCGCACTCAAACTGTTGTTTTCTTTCTCAATATTATGTTTTTCGCAAAATCTTTGTTTCATTACGTTCCCTACACATGTTGAGGAGAAACAGATAAAAAAATTAACAAAAACAAAAGAATACTTCCGGACTCGCGTGCATGATCTTATCTGAATAGAGCCTGCAGCAATAATCATCTAAAAAGTTAACAAAAGTAGCTTCAAGACGTATAATTTTTTGACGATTTTACCAATTTACTTTGCATAAAGGTTGAGAAATATCATACTTTCTTAGATAATATTTTGAAAGTGAAAGCCACTGAAAAAAAAAAGACGTTACTGTTACATAGCATGCGGAGCAACCTACGGTCGAGGTATAGCATAGAATTTCTGTTTCTGTCTTATAAATGCAAATGCTGTCATAGCTCTCCTATCAAACGCAGTGGCTTCTGGCTTATGCTCCAATTGCTGTAGCTGAGGTTTGAGTTTTACAGGTACTCCCGTGGAGTGCCAAATTATTTCGAGAGATACGGTGGCCAGGACTGCTACTGCATTTATCACATTTTAATGATCCATCTTACAAAATAAATATTTAAAATACACGTTTTGTCCTACCTTTGTCGAGTATAAACAGTGGCCGAAACTGGTGCATTCAGCATTCTTGGAATATCACAGAATAATAAATATTCAAAGCATTGGCTAAACGATGGTTCTTAAGATATACAAGAGTGAAATAACGTTATGTGTACCCTACCAGAGCCACAAGGGAGACCATATCTACTGTTGATTAAGACTTTTATTTTGGGCACATCTAACAACGTTAAGTTGTGAAAAAAGTATGTTTTAAGCAACTTATTACATGTGCTTCAGGAGTTTCAGAATGCTGTTAATGCCTAGTTATGTGCCCTTCAGCCTCTGTCTTATCAGACCCTTTCTCATCTTTAATCTGAAATTTTTGTATGAGCACACACACAAATATATAATACCTATAACGGTGACACCTTTCACATATTTATCACACACCGATTATCTAGGAAAGGTACATAATTATCATTTCAGCTGTAGGAATAAGTGATCTTATAGAAGTCAACTCTTTTCTTATCTGCGGATAAATTACAGATTGAAAAACTTTCGTTTGTAGGCAGGGCTCAAGAAATGTAATGTAGCAAAATGAAGACTATCTCTCTGGAAAAAACAAAGAGTTATCAAGCTACTGATATTAAAAGGTTCTAACTCCTCCGGAGTGCTTTTTGGAAAAGAGAGGCACAGATAAGTATACCAGATACACTTTTGAAGCTTAACCACAACAATCGGTTCCAGACACAGCTCAGTAATTCTATCAGAACACAATATTCACTGGAAAAGAATTCCAAGCGGCATCCTTTCTTAATGTATTATTCGTTATATGAAGCAGTTGGCAGACACGCGTGGATACTGTAGCTTCACCGCTAAAATATATTTTTACCGGAAAAGAAAAACTGGGTGCGACATGAACAACTGATTAGAAAAAATATAGTATTGGTGGTCATAAGCTTCCGAGGCATGTGGCTGCTGTAAATATTTTTTCGCAGTTAATAAATTTTATTGCCTATGTTTCTACTTTCAAAACTGCCAACAGACGTCACTCCGATGGGTGCGCCCGCGCTTGTACTGGGCAGTAAGTGCACTGCCAGGAACTTTAAACTTTCCCTCAACTTAAAATGTCCTAAACGCAAAGGCTAGAAGTTCGAGCGGGTAGATTTGACTGATGCGCCCGCTGCATGAGCGCCCTTGAGGCACAGTCAAACGCAAGGTGCTTGTACCCTTTGCGGTTGCCCAGCTCTAGCAAAAACAAAATACAGCGTGTCCAAAAAAAAAAAAAAATACACCACACCAATATGGCCCGTAAAAATCTGACTTGACATGTCAAGCTGTGACTTTTATCAAATACGTATATTAGTGGTCCAATTAACATACAAAAGTTTCAATTCCCTACTCCCAATATTACTAATTAAAATCATAATTCAAAAACTTATTTCTTCGGTGGTGGAGCGGCAGCTGTCGGAGGGAGATCGAACGGAGATTCTGTTTGCCTAGCTTTTTCAGAGATGGCGCCACCAATGCCGGCGAGCGCGGGTCGCCCTTTTTGGTTGATTGAGGCACAAAAAAACACGAGGGCGAGGCTTGTTATTATGATGTCGTTTCCGCTATCGAGTTCTTCAAGTCACGTGACGATACAAAGACGGCTGCGCTGTGGAAGACGTGGAACTTGGAAGGGTTGGAAGTGGACGAGGTAAGGGTTGGACCGAGAACTAGTGTGAACGAGCGAAGGAAGTTGGAGGAAGCAGTTACTTTGAAAGTACGGATACTACTATTACTGGACAATTGAACAGTGACGTGTCGTTCTACTATGGAGGCCCTCGGAACCGCGTACCTTCCTAGCACGGGTTGTTGCAGCAACTTGCCTTTCTGCGATGCCGCGGCTCTCTTGAGCCACATTAACATATATTGTTATTATTTTTATTATAACTGTACAGATAACTGTCAAGAGCCATGGCAAGGCAAAATTGATCGTATCCTGAAAGGTCTTTTGAAAAGCGTTGAATACCAAATTGATTTTTCACCCGACTTGAATATTTTCGAAACGCTGCAACTGCCTGATTTCCATTCACTCATCTGTGCAAAGTGTCGTGCTTCTTCATTTTTGGTGTGATGACAACAAACTTTTCTCTGCTTCTCAAAGAACCATCCGTAGCACATCTCATTACATAACACCTCAATTGTTCACGCGTTATGGTAACGAGTACGTGCATGTTATGTGCCTCTCATTTTCAATAAGCTTCCGGAAGATATTCTCATGCAAAACAAACAAACAAAAAGTTCAAAAAAAAATTAAAGGGATTGTTCGGTCGAAATCGGAAGTACTTAAGTTTTTGCTCTCGTTACGTCGAGGGAGCCTTCATATACAAAAACGTTATTTTTGTTTGGATATATGATGTCCCAATATTAATTCAAAGGATCGTCGGATGGTCGGGATAACAAGCGTTGGTCGAAGGGTTTCTTGTATTTTTTTACCAAATATATAGTCTCAGGATGTACCCGACTGAAATACGTTTGCCGTGATGCAGTTCCCAAGCGTGTGCAAAAACGTTGCGCCCTTTAGCAGGATATTACTCGAAAACAGCCGATAGCTTCGAGCAAATGTATCCCGTTTCGCGCATGCACAACTGCGACGGCCACCGATCGGACAAGGAGCATTCGCAAAGAGAAGGATGCAGATTTTGCCGCTGAAGCGGCATCTGAGTCCATATATCGGCGGATCCACTGGAACGGTGATGCGGCAGCGAGTCGTTCCCTCGGAGTCGATGCCCGCGGGTCGAATGGGCGAACGGCGAATCGTTCAAAATGCATGAAACGTTTCTAGATCGTCACTTGACTCGGACGAGCTTGGTGAATCGCAGCCACGCTCCATTTGCACACGCGAGTCAAACAGAACCGGGCTGAATGCTTTTGGCATTGCTTCAAGATGGTTTAGCTGTTGGTTTCGGTTTCGGCACAACTATTGATGCGATTTGGGTGAGGAGTGGGTGGACGTAGTCGAATATTGTTGGTACAGCATCACACCTTAGCTTACGAGCCTTCTGTCCACTTAGGGCTCAGCTCGAAGTTCTCTTCTGTGAAATGATTGCTGCATAAGCGGGATCTCGATCTTGACCCAGTGATCTACCGCGGGGCGACGATCCATTTTGCTCGACGCTGCACGTCTCAGGGATCGCAGGTGCTGCCCGGTGGTTGTGGCACCCAACCTCGCAACACAAATATCTCCCATCTACGAAACAAGTCTAGCACAACAACAAAATTGAAGCACGCTGCGGCATTCACTCGCAGGCAAATGACGAGACGGAAATGATCGCTTTGCGTTATGTGACGTCATAGCTTCAACGTTGCCAACGAAAGCACCGCTTACGCTACTATGTGATTGGAGCAGTTTAAAATTCAATACCTGATGCAGAGGGGCATATAAAATACAAATATTGCACGGATGATGAGCTTCGATGCACTAACAACGGTATTCAATTGTTTTCTCGAACACAAAAATTTTACTCGACAATTTCTTTAACTAATATTCGGACCTAATGCATCCGGGATTTGTTGTTTGTTATTTCTTTCTTTATGGCGTTCTTTTACACCATTTTAGTTATATTTCTCTTTTGGTCCCGTAGCACCTGCTTTATCTTTGCTCCGTGCGAACGCGCGAACCAGGGATGGGCAGTATTTCAAATACGGGTATTTGAAATACGTAGTTAAAAATACTTTTCTTTTATTTATTTATTTTTTTTTTTTTAGAGCGCAGCTTTAGGCGCTTTTTCCGGGTTGAGCGGCGTCGCCGTCGGCGTCGGCATCGGCGTAACCGCGCGCATTGCATCATGGGACGTCACAGCTTCCCCGCTAAATTTGGTGGGGAAAATTGATTTGGTGTTGAGGTCACGTGACGTAAACTTTTCTGCTAAATTTAGCAGGGAAACTTAACCCGCTAAGTTTAGCGGGAAAAGTTTCGCTAAATTTCCCGCTTCACTTAGCGGGAAAGTGTTTGCTCAATTTCCCACTAAATTTATCGGGAAGTTTAGCGGAAATTTCCCGCTAAATGGGAGGAGGAGAAGGAGGAAGAGGGTAGGGACACGGACGAGGAGCATACCTTCCCCTGCGTACCCTCCCCTCCTCTTCCTGAAGAGCTGCGCTCAAATTTCGAATTACAGAGAATCGTAAACGTCCTTCATTTTTTTATTTACGAAATACTGCAAACTACACGTGGTTCTAGCAGGAGAGAGAAAAACAATACCAAGATCCTTGCAGATCATGTACAAAGCAAAGAAAATCCTATGTGAGGAAGAAATAGTCAGTCAAAGTTCCCAAGCACATATAAAACAGGCACATTGCTGCTAAAAAATCCAAATAAAAACGGTAAAAGAAAAGAAAATAAAGAAACACTTCAAGGCAGTCCATAGTTTCAGCTGAAAATAGAAAGAACAAAGTGTACACGGAAACACAAGTAATCACGTAGAAAGGCACAAATTAATCTTCCGGCAATAAATTATCTAACGCTTTATTTACTGAGGCATGTGGAAGAAATAACATTGCAAGAAAGAAAATTCTAATCCCAGTTGTACGAGGGAAGAAGGAATACTTAAACAGATTAGTATTTGCGTAAACTGGCGTTCAGGAATGCAGGTGGCGCTGACGAGTACGGCGTGTAAAAACTGATTTCAGTTAGGTCTATGGATTAAGAGCTATAGCTTCTGAACATAAAGAGTAAATGCGGAAATTTATAGCGGGCTTTTCTACGATGGAGTTCCAGAGTTTCATTATTGTGGGTCTTCATCATGTCTCATGGTGAATCTGTTCTAAGAACTTTTCCAGAAATAAACCTCACAGCTCGCTTCTGTACCTTCGGCCTAAAACGGCCGAATTGCGCTTCGGCCTTTTTAGAAATGCTACCATATTTCATTTTTGATCTAAGAAGGTAGTTGTACGCCAACAATTTAATAGGTAGAGGAGCACGTTTTAATTTGTTACTTGCAAAAGCCTGTTGTCTGAAAGCTGCCGAAGACAAATTGTTTATGTGTGTAGACCAATTCAAATTTTACTTATAGTTAAACAAAGCAACTACAGTCGGTGACAGGTCAAGAGGAAGTGAAGCTCTCCACCCCTTTCCATTTCAGTGGAGCGAACGGTGGAGAGGAGGTCGCCTCCTTTCCACCGTTCGCTCTGCTAAGGTGGAAAGAGGTGGGAGGAGCTTCCACTTCGTTCTCGACCTGTCACCGACTGTAGAGTCCTTTAACCTTAGTAAAGGGCAAGTTGTTTAAATTGTATTGATATTGAACTTGATTTTTCTTGTTTGTAATCAGGAGGCAAACTGTTTTTTTTTTTTCAAGATTCAGCTTTATATTTTAAGCGTCGCATCAACACTGTACATCGTTTCAGTGTTGTACACGTTCCTCTAAAAAGGAACGGAAGATCGTTCCTCGTTCCTTCGGATTTTTGGAACGCGTTCCCGTTACAAGTTCCATAAGTGAAAAAGGAACTCGTTCCCGTTACAGTTAAAAAAAGGAACGTATCGTTACATTTACGTTACATTTGTATTTTGCTGATTACCATATTAAATTAAATCGAGGAAAGTTTTTTTTAATCTATCGCATCAAATAGGAACATACGAATTTGAATGCCATGATGGAAGGGCACCAAGAGAAGGAAACAAGCGGAAGCAGGGTTTCATTTGTTGATATATTCACCTTTAAAAACTCTTTTAACCATATTCATGTTTGTGGTGGGCGATTCAGACGAGCCAAATGTACTGTTACCCTACATTGCGCGAACGTTTTACAGCAACCTCGCACGTTTCTATCCAACAAAGTCCTTTGTTCGAACTCAACAACAGTTGCTTCTCGATGTTGCTGTCGGCAAGACGAGCAAGTGAAGAAGAGGGTAGGGCTTTTGAAGGTCAGTCTTGAAAACTAAAGTCCTTCGTGAATGTTGTTCAGTTTGAAGGTGGGGGACATTGGGAGAAGGAATAAAGATTAATTTTTGTGTATCTTTTAAGTGACCAATATTCGGGATACAAAGTTGTGTTTGATGTCTGGTAACCTCCTATTTTGTTGTAACTGTAGGTCTCTTTGTGGAAGTTCAGTGATGGCTGTAGTCGGCCTTCAATTTCTGTGTGTATGTGGATTCGTGGAAGCAAAGAAAGTAGCTGAGTTTGAAACGTCCCTCTTTCTGTGTCTTTTCCTTCGACTAAAAGTTTTGCTTTTTGTACCGCAGTCTCGGGCACTGAAAAAATGATCGATGTCCATTAGCTCTCCTGCACCCGACTGTTACCAAGCGAGGACCACACAAAATAAAACCTAAGATGTGTAACCAAAAAGTTAACAAGATCCTGCACTTCGTTTTAATACTTTTCAAAATTTCAGTCTTAGAAATAAAATAAAAATTACCCACTGGATGAAAAAAGGAACGCCGTTCCTTTCTCCGTTCCAGTAAAAATGTAACGCGTTCCCGTTCCAGTTCCACTGATGCAAAATGGAACGGCGGCGTTCCTTCGTTCCTCCTAAAAGGAACGCGTTCCAGGAACGCCGTTCCTTGGAACGCCGTTCCGTACAACACTGCATCGTTTGGCTTGAGTTGAGCAGCAGTTGATCGCGCACTTTGAGTATTTTGTATTTGACATTTATTTACATGTTGGGGAATGTATGTGTCAATTTTATTTAAATATTTAAAAGTTATTATTCAAATATATGTATTTCAAATACAGCCCAAAATACAACTACAGCCCTAAATGAATCCTTCGCAATTAAATGTGACAGTGGGCACTCTTCGCAAAGGGAGTCGTGTGCCAGAGCACGGAACTTGCTGCGCAGGAATAAACAATGAAGAAAAAAGGAAGAGTAGGAGGAATTAATGGGATAAGTACAATTATTGCTTTTTGATAGATGGGGTGAATACTTTTCTGAACACGTCGAATTAAAGGCTCTGGTGGATCAACTAAGCGTTTTAAATTAATCTTACACTGAATGCATTGCCTTTTTCTTTATATTGAATTCGCCTATGAACTTATGACACACAAAGTTTGTCTGTAGAGCTGCAGCATTATTTTCTAAGTACCTGATTCTTAGAAGATATAAACCCATATTTGGGCATGTTTCTTTTACAACCTGGGTTAAATTTAAGTTTAAAATGTCAGTCTCTTTGACAAAATGTATTTGAAAAAGTATTTGAAGATGATCAAATACACTTGTAGTTGCACCTTGTATTTAAATACTTTTCGTAAAAGTATAATATAATTGGCAATTAAAGGCATTGTGTTGAAGTATTTGCATTTGTATTTCAATTCATTTTGGAAGCATTTTGCCTATCCCTGCTATAGCGTATAACTTTCTGCATATGCCATTCTATAGCAGGGTCAACCCTGGAATACGCTTGTGCTGTAGGGAAAGGAAAATAATATAGGAAAAGTCAAATTGATAAGTTAGAAAAAATACAAAGAAAGGCTGCATGTTTTTTTCTCTTTTTTTTTTTTTTTTGAATGAATGGTTGAACTGAATGAGTTGCTACCATGCTACGGGAAATAAAACTCCCATCATTGTCATGTCGTACAGAAATTACCCGACAAGACATCTTTTAAAGCTTCCTCAAAACCACTCGGCCTATGCGGGGTGTACACACTAGAAGTATTTGAAACCCAAGGTGTTACCAATGACACTTATTAATATAATTCCTTTATTTAGAAGTGTAAAAAATTAAAAGGAGCTAACAGGTGATACTAAGGACATGGTAAATGTTACCGTCTTCAAGGCAACGCAGGAGAGGTGAACTTTCGTTGTACCTTAGCCCTTAGGTTTAAGTGTCTTGTTATAATTTTTATTGAAAAATCTTAGAAAGTGTGTTAGGTCCGATGTTACAAGTTGTACACGCATGATTATGACAATTATGTGTTTGGTACCTATATGGCGACTTCCGGTTCTCCCTCATCCAAGCACCTCGCTGCCAAAGCTCGTTTCGGTTTTAGAACGAACGTGTGGTTGTTTATGGGATCTCACTCTGTATCAAATCGATTTTAGTGTCGCTGTGCAAACGTCAATCCCCCTGAAACGCCCAGTATTTCAGCTTACCTGTGCACCACACCAGTGGTTCTCAACCGTTGATGTTTCGCGGACCGCTTGTGGATCGGCGGAGATAATTGAGGGCCCCGTTCGTGGTCAGAGGAAGGAAAAGGTATCGGTTAATTATGATAATGATATTAAAAAATTAATATAACTAATGGCCAGTGTGAAGTAGATTTCTCTCATGGACATACACACAACTCACCCGCAAATTGAAACAATATTGCAATACACACTTGCGAGAAGCTGTGAACAAACTGCTACAAGTGATTTTGTTTTGTTTTCCGCGTGATGAACATCGCTGTCATCACCGTCGCATATGGACGGCGATGCGATCATGTATTTGTGATTAAACGTTGCCAAGATATGAAACGCCGCTGGACATCAAGTGTGTCGCTGGACACCTGTGTCGATGAGCCTTTAATTGACGAAATGGGACGCCGAGTCTGCCAGGCCAAGATGTTATTATTAACAAATAAATTATTTAATTAACGTGAAGGTATCAACAAAGATCAGCCTTAGTCTTTATTTTTATTGAGTATATTAGTGCTGGATTATGTGCGCTTCATAATGATAGGCAATTGTAAATTATAAGAAACTGAACTCTTTGAAAGCGACTTCCGCTGTAATACACAGTGCCTAGAAAGGGCCGGACAGGACTGTTCCGCAACAAATTATACACCGCACGTCTTCCTATATTTTTGTCCTGCAGTTATGCGTCTTTGGGAACATTCGCACGCTCGGAGCGTTTCTCGGCTGGCGTACGCAGCAGGTTTAAGAACGTTTGATTACATTACATTTGTTTACATTACGTTGACTACCCATGCCGGCGCAATCTCGCTATTTCGCCGGCATGGGTAGGTTGTGTGCTGCATGCACCCTCCTGATAACCGGAAAGCAGTCGTTCGTCGTATGCGCAAGTGCTTGTAAACTCAGTTTTCATTCGAAATGCCTCAACATTCGCCCCGACGACCACGATGTTCTTATGCGCGACGGCATAAGCATTTACAAGTGTGGGGATTGCAGCAAACGAACTTCGCCCGATGTAAGCCTCGTTGTTACTCAGGGGGCGTCTTCAGCGGACGATATGGCACCTGTCGTGGGTGAGTCCGCTGCGCCGGCAGATCTCGTCACCCTTCTCAATCCGCTTGTTGCGAAAGTCGACAACCTGACAGTAGAGGTGAAGCCATTAAAGGCGGAAAATGCATCTATGAAGAACGAGATGTCGAAGACGAACGCTCTGCTTTCGAAGCGTGCCGACGCGGTCAACGCAACCGTCGCCAATCAGCAAGGTGGCTCCCTCGAATCCGCCAAACTTGGTCCCAACTATTCCGAGGTAGCTCAGAGGCATGTCGATGTTCCTCGTCATGGTGCTCCGCCCGCACAGAGGTCTGGACCGCCGACGCATCGCTCCGCTGGCCCTCTAGCCGATGCACAACCAGCTGGCTTGCCAAACGGAAGCGACTGGACTTCGCGACTTCCTTCTTCAGAGGCGGGATGGACCGGAGCGGGAAGGCTTGGAAATCGCGATGCCCTTGTCGGTGCCAACGAGTCGACCAAGATTGCAATTGTTCCACGCGGGCCCGTCAAAAAGGCCCTTTTTCTGTCTCGACACCACCCAGACACTTCCAATGACGACATCCCCAATCTTCTGAGTGGCGTGGTGACCGACAAGGAGTTGACATGTACCAGGCTCAAAAGCAAGTATTCATCTTATGCGTCTTTCCACATTTCCGTAAATGCCACAAATTTTGACCACATCAATGACCCATCGGTGTGGCCTGAAGGTTGCCTGTTCCGTCTTTTTCGTGACATCCTGAGGAACGACAAGCCCGCACATTCATCCGATGAGTAAAAACTGACATTTTATAATCCGAACGTTCGTGGCTTATGCACAGAGTCTAAGAATTTTTCGATGGTGTGGTGACCTCGGACTTTGATGCGTACTGTATTACCGAAAGGTGGCTTCGACAGTGATATTGATTCTGTTGATCATTTCCCGGAAGCCAATAATTTGTTCCGTTGCGATAGAGACTATAAAGCTGTCGGTCGGCGCTGTGGTGGAGGCGTTCTGATTGCTGTGAGTGATGCAGTGCCGGTTTTACGCCGTTTTGAACTTGAAGGCTACAGCGAGTGTGTCTGGATATAAATTAAGATCGCAGGTGGCAGGCATCTGTTGGTAGGAAACTACTATTTGCCACCTTCCATGTCTAGTGTCGAGTTCGGTGTCGTTCTTCAGGACTGATCGAGCAAGCTTGACCTAGAAAAGTATAATATCGTTATTTTTGGTGATTTTAACGTTCCTGGAACATGGTGTGAGCTGCAGGACACATCGAACGGACCAAGCAAAGCTTCGCACCTCGTTAAGTTTCTCAATTTCCATGGTTCCGGGCTGGACGATTTACCGGCAAATGCGTCCGCGCTAATGCAATATACGTATTTTTTTAGCAACATAGACGAACATTCAATTGCGTCAGTCACCGAACCGCTAGGTTCCATAGATATTTGGCAAGTCCCGTTGAGTGGTAGTCTAAATATTTCTAAAGTTGTTGTGCGGCATAGTTCAGTTGACAGATGCGATTACTGCAACGTCGATTACTTTGGTCTTTATAGGTTTCTTGAGGCTGGCAGTTGGGAGGGCGTTTATAGAGCTGCCTCTGTTGGCATAGCAGTTTCTGAATTAACCGAAAATGTAACCGAAGGCATGACACGCTACATAGATACCGAGGAAAGTCTGTCGCTCTCGTAAATATCATGTATGGTTTTCCTTTGAACTTAAACGAGTCCTACGTAGGAAACTGCATCTTCACAGGTTTTCTAGGGGGTCTCGCGCCGGCAATGCACGCGAAAATTACCGAGAATGCAGGGCGCTGGCCAAATGTCTTATCAATCGTGACAGAGAGGTATACCATTCATTTGTCCAGCAGAATGTGACTCGGCGCCCTGGGGAGTTCTGGCACTTTGCGCGCCGTCGCACTGAGCATAAACTTGGCAGACATCACATCACCTTGCTCGACGATTCAGAATATATTTCTGATCCCAATGATGTTTGCAATCTCTTTGCCAGTCATTTTTCGTCCGTCTATTTGTTGCCTAAAACCACCACCTAAGTGACGCCCCTCCACCGTTCTGTAATAATTTCGCAAAACCTATCTCTCATAACGCTTGACAACGTTTTAGTCGCCATTATGAACCTTCCTCCTAAGAAGTCTTGTGGTCACGACAGTATCCCCTCGTTCATTGTAAAAGGCTGTGCAGATATCTGTTTTTCCTTTGCTCGTTCACATATTTACATTGTCTTTTAAACATTCTGTGTTTCCGAGCGCTTGGAAGAAAGACGTATTGACTCCGTTACGGAAATCAGGTAACCCTACCTCTGTGGCTAACTACAGACCAATCTCTTTGTTACCGGCATTCTCTAAAGTTTTTGAAAAAGTTGTTCACATGCATCTGTCTATCATCTTCAAACGAGTCGTAGTTGAGAATCAGCATGGCTTTATGTGCGGCCGTTCCGTTCCAACTAACCTTGTTACTTTCCTGAGTGACTTGGCACCAAGCATTTCCTGTCGAGAACAAACTGATACAGCCTATTTCGATTGCAGTAAGGCCTTTGATCGTGTTAGTCATGAAATCTTACTTCGTAAATTATCTGTTCATGGTTTAAGTGTCTATTACTGTTCGTGGTTTTCTAGCTATCTTCGAGATAGACTAAACTGCGTTTCCCAGGGGAAGCCAAGTCGCATTTTTTTCTCGGTTCCCTCCGGAGTGCCGCCGGGTTCAAATTTAGGTCCTTTGCTTTTTAATTTGTTTGTTAATGACATTCATGAAGTAATATAGTACATCACCCTGTCCCAGTTCGCTGACGATATGAAGCTATATCGCAAAATTCAATGTCTTCATGACTGCGCCTTGCTGCAAATCGACATCGATGCTATACGTACATGGTGTGTAGATACTCAGATTGACCTAACTCTTCGTAAAACGCAGGTCAATTCGTTCAGACGCAAAATCCTTCCTGTTCTTTTTTATTACTGTCTAGACAACACTCTTAATTAAACGTGTGTCGGTTGTGCGGGATCTTGGCGTTATGCTAGATGGAAAGCTGAACTTCAACAGTCGCGTTGGAATGATCCTGTCAGCCTCTTTTAATGTGTTGGGCATTGTTACTCGCCTTAGTTCTGTGTTTCGCGATCCTTTCGCGATCCGTCATGCTGTCAATTTCTCCAGGTTTATTACTCGCACATTTAGCAGTCACACACAAACGAACATCGTGTACGTGATTGTCGATGGTGTCAAGAAGCGGGTGACAATTACATAGGTGTATCTTGCCCATCAGCGTTAGTTCAAGATAGAGTACCACCAGATAATAACCGTACCTTAGGTGTCATCGGACCGCCTCACAACGCTTTCCACGAAGCTCATAACTTTCGGGCGCTCCTTGCCACCGCAGCAATCCCTGGTAATCGCGGCGATGGTACGAAGCTCGTCGTCTTCGCTGTCAGAAGAGCGGAGGAATCCATCGAGTGCCGCGGCGAGGCGTCTTCGTTTTCGCTAGGTCGCCATCTCGATAGACTGCGCGTCTGCTATTCCCGCCATCTCCTCGATTCCCGCTCCTGGCCGCAATGCGTGATGAGACTATGGTGCACGAAACGCGTCTCTGACATGGTGTGTTTACCACGTTCAAAAAAGTAGTCCCTCGATTTCCGCCTGACGACGTCATAGAAGTATCATGCGTCGCCAGTCGCGATCATGGCGACGTCCCAACAGCTCTGGTGTATGCGGCAGACGCCTGTTTTGCTGCAGGTCGCTCTCCTGCAGTGTGGCAACCCACGGAAGTTTCGGCAGCCAGAAGTTGGAACGCCATGACGACAGCAACACTCGCGTTCGGTTTTGTTACTCGCAGCGTCTTGTAAGCATTTCTGAGACCAACCGCCAGGATCGTGACGTCATTTGTTGCCACTTCGGGACCACTTTTGATGTATGGGCGAGGTTGGGCGCTAAACAGACCAGTCGAAGACGGGCTCCAGGCGCCATCATGGGACTGCACCCCGGCGCGCCGTGGATTTTCCTGGTGCGCGTTGGGACAACGAAAAGCCGCACCGGGAGGGTGCGCTCCGTTAATTGAGGACGTCCGGTGGACAGCGGTGCACTTGATCGAAGACGAAGGGGCGCACCTCGGTGCCCCGGTGCGCACCGGTGCGGATGATCGAGGATGTTATAAGATAGAGCAGGTGGGGAAAGGACCTTTGAAACCTGCCTCAGCGGTGCGACCGGATTCGATCTTCCTGGCGGCTTCCACTCAGCAGGTACCTGCGCCTTACGACTGATGGCGCGGCGGCATACGGAAGGCGATGGACTCAGGGTTTGTAAAGAGAGTCTGCGACAGAATGTACCGTGTCAGCGATATTTTTTTTTAATTTAACGTCGAATTGATTAAATCTTCGCGAAATAATATTAAAACACGATTATTTATTGACACTTTTCTTAGCTTTGATGCATTTTCCAAACCGCGTGTGCGGTTGGCAATGTAAAGTCGTCTGCGAAAAGTCTGACACGGTCTTTGCTTTTGATTTGTTTGTTTTGCTCCCGAACGCGCTTGGAGCAGAAGAATATGGCGGTAGCAGATGAAATTGCCATTTCTCGCCCTGTTTTCGCGACTGGGGATGACCAAGATTCTTGAAGTATGGGCCGCTACTGTTGTGTTACGAACTGTCGGTCGGAATACGACCCGAAGAAAAAAAACGGGGATATTTGACACGGGCAATGTTGACTTCGGGTGACTCTGTCGTGCTGAGCACAGTGTGACCGCAGTGCAGTGCAACGGCGTACCGCCGCTTGTTTCAAATAACTTCGGACTGAAACTTACCTTACTTGCACGTAAACAGTGGAAACTAACAGGCTAGATCGCCGAAACACAACTGCAGGCGGAGTGGAATCGACGTCGTCGAAGCATTCACGACACGCCTCAGCTGACTTCTCAGGTCGCCTTCATTTTGTCGCGCTGCTCGCCCCCATGATTATTTTAACTTGTATCTATTGTGATCGTAACATATGCAACTATTGTAACTATTCTGATCGACGGAGTCGCTAAGGGAGTCGCCTCCGGGGGACCGAATGTCCCCGGGGCGAAGCCCGGCGCGGAGGGGCCGCCCAAGGCCAAGCGGAAAAAGGACAGCTTCACCAGCGCAGTCTGACGTAGCGGAAGGTGAAGCCGTCCCAGCTTTTCGGCGGTCGACAAGACCCAAGAAACCTGTTGACCGATATTCACCTTAAGGGAGGAATTCTGGATTTCAGACAGCATCTTGTTTCCTCGTGCATGGGAGCGGACTAACTGCACTAACTTTGACGACAAAGAAAAGACTCGTGAGCGGACGCGCGAGCGAGATCGAACTCAATGTTCTCAGCCAAGCTCTCAGCGATGTGCCGATGCCCTTTCGGTAGAACGAACTTACTTCGTTTTAAATAGTTGTACATCGATCAAAGAGCTTCAGCAACGTCTCAAGTAATGTCTAGCATAATATAAAGCTACAGGCGAAACAGAATCTATATATTAAATATTGTCATTTCGCTCGACTAAGCTTGCGTGGTTCATGCACAGTTTACGAAATAAATTGCCAGTGAGTCGCGTTGCCTGCAAAACTAATTAGGCTATTTTGTTTTTCGCTTATTCTTTGCGTGGCGTTATCAATCTGGAGCGCCACGAACCTTCCTGAGGCGGAGACACAATCAGGTTGCCCAATCGGCTCACGTTTCCTCACCTGCCTATCTTACACCCTGGTCGAGATACTATCCTACGATGCTACCGTATCCATGCTTTGTATGCCGCCTGTCGAACTAATCATTGGACTGATTGCCGCGTCGCCCTGCTCTGTATGAACCACTGATAAAGGTTTATTTAGACATATTAGTAGCATCCCATTGCGTTGTGAGAACTTACCCTGAGTTACGACCACGAGCCACGCCACTTAGTATGAAGCCTGATAGCCTTGCACTCGACATACGAAACACACAGTTCCCGGCAACTCGCGGTCGTAAGTCGCTGTACCGTAGTCAAGCACAGCTGGGTGAATTGACACTTACTCGCGGCTGTACCTCAACGTAAAACAGTAAAACTCCGCACAATGTAGTAGAGTGCTACGCTGTCTCCTACAAGGTCACTCTTGTAGGAGACACCGCTCTTCATTAATACCCTTGCATTTGTTGGGTCAAACGGGTCGATGACTTTAGGACCTTTCAGACGCGTGAAGTTTTGCCTCTAACGAGCTTGATCATTCAGGCTCAAACTCTAATAATAAGCGCTCGTAATCGCACGAGCACCATAGGAAGACACGCACAGCACCCAGCAGCAAGATGGGTCTATAGAGATGTGAAATGTGTTTTCCCTTCCACTTTTGTAACCGCCCTGAACTGCAGGGCAAACACAACTGATAAATAATACAAAAATAGAAACAAAATTCACAAACTAAGCAAGGCGAAAGACATATTTTTTATCTACACTGCGGGACACTGTTAGCGCGAATAGGACAGTGGCAATTTTTAGCGTTTTATTTCAAAATGGTATTGTTATGACCTACTTTTAAAACTTAGCTTCCTTCACCAAATTACCACTTTCTCGCATGCTATAGTAGTTTCGGTGACAGCATTTGGAGTTTAATAGAGAGACAGAAACAAACTGGGCATCGCTTGTTTGCTATAGCAGTGTCGGCCTATCTGCTTACCCCTCGCTTTGTTTGATTTTCGATTTCCTCGAACATCCACCGCCATCTCTTGCCATTTGTGCAGACTGGCCGGTGATGGCAAGTTTCTGCAAGGTAACTCCACCCGTATCATTAAACTTTAGTGCTCAAGGCCCATACATTGCTCTCATGGCTTCGTCGGTGGCACGGACTTATTCACCAGCAAATACGTACAACAAAGCGCTCATAAAAACCTGCAGTCACAGTGAACGTGTAATGTTCTCTTTTATTTCAAAATCTTACTAGAAACAAATATACAAAAAGCGATACCAACTTGGGCTATGCGACGCTTTATACAATATAACCGCCCAATGAACATGGTACCTGAAATAAGCCTTAGGGACATTACTAGGCTTCAACCTTGCGATCATTTCGCCAATTTGTCGGGCTTTTCAAATTCCTCCCGTGGATATCGATAAACACAAGTGAAAATCATGCGACTGCCGAGTGTTTCTACCGCGATTTTCTATGCTTCCCTATATGATCCACCTGGCGACGTCAGAACGATGTATCGCTGTGGATCGCCGTGGTCTTGGCGGGGACACAAGAGAAAGCGCATGCGGCAAGCGCTTATCCTCCTGCAGCATTCTCGGCAGCCGGCCGGTCAGCAAAAAGTGTCGTAGCGATGTGTCAGGACGCCATGAACGACACCGACGGCTCACCATCTTGGCAGTCCCTCTACGAGCCCCCACCCGGATCGCGGCAAACATGAGCATTCCCGGCCGGCTTCTGCGACCGCATTCCTTTACCACTTTAGAGGTACTCGAATGCACGGGCGGTGCAAGATAAACACAACAGCCAGAGACGCTTTCCAGCCACCATCACCTGGCTAATGCTGAAGCGCAGCTTGCAGCTGAAGCCAGAACATGTCTCGAATATTCTGATTTGTGCCTTCGTCGGGGACTGCAATATAAGTCCGGGATTTGACCAGGAAGTTTAAGATCGGACTCATTTCATCCTCTGGAATTTGCCCTTTTTGAGAAACACGATGTGGTTCTCCCGTTCGGCCTCGAACAGGCGGTGCTGCGCCAAGCTCACCTCGAACATGCACCAGCGGCTCTGACAGAACTCTCGACTCAAGAGGAACACCGACTTGCGGCTGTGGGCGATGCTGTTGCAGATGTTCTCGGTGATGGGCACGCCGGCGATGAAGTCCCGTTCGGCAACGCAGATAGAGAACCCCGTGGAGGATGTTTCCAGCCCTGGCAGCAGGACGTTCCTCACCCAGTCTGCCTCGGACGAATGGTAAGAGAGGAACGCGTCCCACAAGTAGTGGGCGTCATGGCGGATCCTTTTGTATCCCCGCATCTTCACCGTGAGGTAAAGCAGAAGGTACCTAACGTACCATCGGTTCGCGTAAACGGCGTGCGACACTACCGAGAGGACAAGCGCACAGAGGACAAGCGGCAGACCGACGAGGACATAGTAGTCGGCCGGTTTGCACTGGTCGGCGTTCCAGGGTGCAAGCGACACGGAGACGTTTGCTAGTGCTTCAGGATGTTCGCATACCGCGCAGTCGTTGCAGCAGTGCCTTCGGCTTTGCGCAAGGAAGTCTTGCAGATGTTTCAGGTAGCAGCTGCTGCGGTCCCACGGGTTCTTGCAAACGCTGACTTCTTGGATTCCCGACAAATCGTTGAACATCACGTCGTCGAGCTTGAACATAATGTTTCTGTCCAACTCCAAATGCCTTAAATTCCTCATGGTGGAAAAAATGGGACGCGTCCAGTTTGAAATGTGGTTTTTTGATAGCGTCAATGACCGAACCGTCAGATTTCGGAATGTTTCGGGTAGTATATTTCTAACGTTGTTTTGGTTCAAACCAAGGGCTTCGAGGCCGGTCAAGGGTAGAAACGGGCGGTTACCCAGGAGGATGGTGATCCTGTTTATGCTGAGGTTTAGAGTCCTTAAATTTTCCAAGCCGCTAAAAACATGGTCGGAAAGCGACGTGATGCGATTGAATTGCAAATTTAACACCTTTAGATGCGTGAGACCCACAAAAGGGGTTTCATTGAGATGAACCAATTTGCAACCACTCAAGTCAAGGGTCTGGAGATTTGGGAAATCACAAAATGCTCGATTGGGAAGTGAACCGAGCACCGTGAGTCCAAGGTCCAAGTGCTCCAGCGAACTGTGTAGTTTGCACGATTGTTGGAAAAGTTTGAACGGGTGCTTGGAAGAGGAGACGGTCTTCAGCAATACTAATTTTTTAATATGTTTAAACTCATAAATCGCGGGCGGAATTTGGCGTAATCTTGACCTCACGAACGAAACTCTTATGAGATCTGGCAGCATGTCAAACGCAAACGGGTCTATTCTGCCAATGGGTACCTCGTAAAAATCGAGTTCCTTAAGGTAGCGCATGTGAGGCAGTTCATTGAACCCAATAGACTTGAAGTTGCACTGATGGAACACAATCCGCCTAATCTTGGCGAAGCTAATGGCTTTCAGTATGACCGAAGGAATAGATTCCACTGTTTCGATGAACGTTACGTTCAGTTGCTCGACATGCGTGTAGGACAGCTTCCACGTTCTCATTATCTCGACGATCACGGTCAGTCCGTAGTTTTCGTTGAGCTCCAGGTCGTTCAGGATCTTGTTGTAATAGACCATGTCGTTGAACCCGAACACTTCGAAATTGCACCGGCCTTCCCTTCCGACGCTGGTGCAGTTGACGGCCCCCATCTGAACGGGCTGCTGGAATACTATTTCGGTCTCCAGGGACCTGAGGAACATGAGAAACTCGTGTATTTCGAAAGGACCGTGTTCGTCGTAGAACTTGTACATGGACGGCGGAAAATCACGCCACTTGATAAAGCGGACTCTGTGCAGCGATATGCAGGCGAGTTCGTCGCCGGGGCGCATGACAGTCAATGGCTCGTCGGTGACGAAGACCTCATCCATGGTCAGGATTTGGGGTTCCGCCGGGATAAACCACTTCTGAGGCGACGTCTGGAGGAGTACTTTGCACAGGAAGGTCACGTGGCCGTCCGGGGTCACGGTGTGGTTGCACTTGCGGCTCGGAATGAGCTCCGTGGTCATGTTGTCTCTTCGGCACGGTAGGGAAACATTCTGCGACGTCGCCGAGGCCGTCATCAGGGCTAGGGTGATGCACCGTGACAGGACCAGGATGAACTGGAAAGATCGAAAATCTTGTATATTCTCTGATGTCTCTGACCATTGTGCGTAACATCACAAAATGTAATTAATGGTGTCCCTTTAAGCAGAAACTGCTAAAGCAGTCGATGCTACATGAGCAAAATCCTGTAGAAAACCCATATATATCGACAATAAATGCTTTTAATGACAATAATTGCCTTTATTCGGTATAAGGCTGCACTAGCTAATTATTATTCTTGTTTTGAGCCTGTGTAACAACTTGTATGAAGTTTTCCTTCTCTCCATCTCCAGACCCCTCTGTAATACCTCGGCTTTTCATGTATATAATAAATCGAATTAAAACAAATAAAAGAACGTCCTGGAAGCCTCAGTGTGGCAGCCCACATTGCGCTAAGAGACAGCTTTTTGAGGGCTACTCTCAGCCATAGGTCTCGATGACAGTGGCGTACCAACTTGTTTTTGAGGGGGAGGGGTGCAAACCAGACACCCCCCCCCCCGGGACGGGGGGCGATGCCCTTGGTATCCCTCGGGCGTCGCCGGCCAGTGTTTGCCCTGCCCAGTGGCGGCTGTTTCAGGGGGGGGGGGAGCAAAACACATGCCTTGCCCCCCCCCCCACCCTGAGACCTGGGGGGGGAAGGGCAAGCGCCCCCCTTGCCCCCCCGGTTGGTACGCCCATGCTCGATGAGGTTTCTTTCCTGCTGTAGTAAAGCCATTTAAACCCATACAGTGACTCCTTCTCACTACTTAAATTGATGCGGGATGCAAAAAGGAAAAAAAGAAGCATACAGTTCACAGTTTTAGTTCGAAATGGTGTAACAATAAAATCCTATAATGATGGCAACTTGTACACCTTGATCACGCGTGGCTTTATTCAAAAACAAGTCATACCTCGTTTATGTTCTGCAGCGACAGACTCTCTGCTCACATTACCATTATTATGCGAAAAATCGAACGTCCCCTCCACCCTACGTTTGTTATTTTTGTCTGTCATCCCAAATTCGCACGCATATTCCTCAGATTCTCCCGACAAGTTTAATAAACCCTTCACTGCCCTGTAGACGTTCGCCGATTATTATGGGCGACTACACAACATTTGAGGACATCTCATTATCCTCCAGTATAGGAGATATTTAAAAAAAAGTATACTTCGATATAATTACTTTAGAGTAGCAAAGTTGTATGTGTTAAATAAAATTACTTGCATTTGCGAATGCACACCGCTACAATGATCACCGCTTCCTAAAAAGAAAGTCTAATTTCCGAGACGCGATTTCTACGAAATTGTGTCGTTTTCAATTGTCAAGTGATAATTTAGAAGGATTGAGTAAATTAAGCTGCCTCTTTGTTTGTTTTCGTTTGTCTTTTAGTTAAGAAACGCGCAAATTTATTCAACTTTATCTCTTGGGAATTATAACATCCACGCATAAGATCCGCGCGACACTGATAGCGCGAACACAGCATCGGCATGTCTTTGTATTTTACTTCTTATCGGCGGGCATAAAATATTACAGCTTAGGTTAATGCTCCAGGTGAAAAGTTTCTACCACACTAAACGCTTCCTGACAATCCTTCCAGTCCAAAAAAAAAAGCGATTTTTTTTTTGTTAGTAATGTCATACTTTTAAGCAACCTGGACTTTCTGCGGGAAAGTTCCACTTAGAGTCTCCCTCTCCCGAATTTCGGGGGAAGCCGAGGCAATGTCTCCTCGATAACGAGACCTGTCGGATTTTCTTAAGCGGAGGCCAGCGCGTGGCACCTACTATGGACGCTGAGTGCTACGTCAGCGGTCGGCTGGAAATCGTGCTCAATCATCGACAACACGAGTCCCGAGAGAACGCTCGAGCAGCACTCGTGTCATGTCTGTGCCCGGTGACGGCCTCCCTAGGTGACGTGGAAACTCCGGCAGAACGGCCTTGTTTCCTGGGGTGCGTTGGTTGGGCAAGGTGAAGGGTGGAGACAATGTGGGAAAGGAGGAAGCCAGCAAAACCCCAAGTGTTCGACGCCTTTTAAGTTTTAACGGTAACCATGTATCTTACGGAATCGTTTTCTTTTTTTAGCTTGACAGATTTCTTTTAAAAAATAGAACATGAAAGCTACATTTATGAGGTTTGTGCAGGTAAGTTATACGGTCAGGGAGTACAGAGGGCTAATCGTAACGATCGATCGGGTGATGAGGTAAACTTTGTTAATTAACTTTTTAATGATTGAAAATATACATACGGTTCCAATTAAAAACTTGCTGAGCGTTATCAAAAACCACTAAAGGAGTAATTTTTAGAAAGACGTTGAGCGCGAGAGAAGTGCAGTAGTGCGCTACCACTCGTGCAGCAGGAGTAATGCTACGGGTGCGACAAAGTGCCCGCGCGATTTTTCCCTTTCTTATCATAGCCCCAGACTTGTACGTGCTGCACTAGTGGTAACTTTAGCGCACCACTGGGCTTCTCACGCACTCAAAGTATTTCTAAAATTACAAATTTATTGGTTTTGGATGCCGCTCAGCAACTTTCTAATTGGAACCACATGTCTATTTTTACTAAGTTAAAATTAATTAAGAGATTTTACCTAATTAGCCTACTGATCGTTACGGTTAGTCCCCTTTACTATGCCACCCTGACCGTGTGACTCACCTGCACAAACCGTATAAGTGTAGCTTTACGGCTTTTTTTTTTTTTTCAAACAAATCTGTTAAACTAAAAAGGAAGGAAAAAAAAAAACCTGTACACAGGGTGCTTCAACGAAGAATTTCAAACATCCCAATCGATTGGCTGGTTGAAAGAAATGAACTCTTTTCGGGAACGAACTGCCATCCTCGGCGGACGTCGGGAAAAAAAACACACACACACACACGCACACACACACACACACACACACACACACACACACACACAGAATTTGTTAAATAATTAACTAAAGTACTAATTAACCGTTTAGTTATAGAAAATATACATAAGTTTCCAAGCAGAAACTTGCTTAGCGTTATCGAAAACCTCTAAATCAATGCGGAGTGCCAGTTCATCTGCTTCCTGCACAGGGGTTGCGATGAAGACAGAACGCCAAACCCTTATTGGCTCAGAGACAAAAAAAAAAATAGTAGATAGACCCGAAGGCATCTGGCACTAATGTTTACCCACTATCCTTTCATGAAAGCCAATCAGAGCTCGGCTTCAATCTGACGCACTTGACTCTGCCTCATAACGTTTTAGAGAAGACTTAAAGGGGTACTGACACCCCAAAGGTCGCATTTTTAGTTGTCTAAAACGATGCAAATTGTAGTCATAGACACAAAAAAATGTCACAACGCAAAAAAAAAATATATATATATATATACATCACGCGCGCGCGCGCTTTTTTTATTTTTGGCGTTTTTCTCTTTCTTCTTTTTCGCCTCCTCGCTCCTTTTTATTTGTGACGTCAAAAATTATGAAATTTATAAGCTTCGTAAGCGACATTTCTATAATTATTAATAGCGGCATTCGTAAAACATGTTTTTAACGCAATCGCGAAGCGCACTACGGCCCTTCTTTTTTAAATACCGAAAATCGGAGTCCGTAGTGATGTCGCCTCCTGGCTTTTATCCTCCCTCGGAAAACATGGCGGCGCTGGGCACAGGTAGCCGTGAGGATGATCGGTGAGTCGGGGAATCGGACGAAGTTATCTTTTATATGTGCCCGACGACCTCTCAGACTTCGAAAAGGAAATCGTCAAACGGTAGAAACAACTGGGTTTGGTGTCTGTGTACCGTAGTTTCGGTTGTGACTCCTCCGGGGCAGCCTTTCACGCAGAACCGGAGCGACGTGGCCCCTCATGTCCATCCGAAAAGTCCACTGCGCGTTCTTTTCGACCTCACACCGTTTCAAAGAATTTGAGATATCCGAAAGGGCCCTAGAAGAACTTCATACTCGAAAGGGAATCGTCGTCCGCTCACAGCGATAGGCGGCAGGCTTGGTGAAAAGCGTTTGATCGCGGGACGCGGACGAGACACGACACTTCGGGTCGGGATGGTTCTGAGGCGTGAGAGAAACTCGAGTTGCAGGATGACTCTATCTTTGACGTCACTGCACTGGCGCGGATCGCGCGGGAACTTCAAATTCGGCTTTGGGAAATTGTTTTTTACTTCACAAATACTGAGCTCCTAAGTTTCGAATTTTGAGGGTAATGTCCAGACATCGTTTTCAGTCGTTTCGGGTAATAAAAATTATGAATTTGACCTGTCAGGGCCCCTTTAACGCACGTCTGAAACTTGGGAGAGCGCTAAAATTATCTCCCGTGCAGCAGGCAAAAAGCTGGAGATGCAAAAACGCTTTACGTGTGCTTTAAGTATTTTCTAAAATTGACGGCTCTAGGGGTTTTCGATGGCGCTGAGCAGGTTTCCGATTTAAACCATATGTTTATTTTTACTAATTAAAATATAATTAGTAATATTTAGTTAATTTTCTGAGCTAATTAGTACGCTTCTTGCCCTCTCTGACATCCGCCGTGGGTGAGTGTCATCCTAGTGGTAGGAATATTTGAAAATCTTCGCAGAAACAGACGTATAATAATGAACGTAGAGACAACTGAATACGTCAGAGGGCTCACAATTAGGACGTTCCTCAAACCCACCCCGTCGTTCGTCTTATCGGAGGCCTAAACTTCGGCAACACACTTGGATCGATGTTTTGCCGTAATCGAGAAAATGAGGGACGCATGTTCTGTGCACTTCCGCGCGTATCTCTCAGATACGCAAATATGGCAGTTTTGAACGCATACACCGTCGCGGACCGCGAGCCGCTCTAGGTGTGCCCAGAGCAACAGAAAACAAGTGCACCAATGCGCAGACTGCATCCCTTGAGTTACCGTCCCAAGTAAGCCAGCCACTACTCACGCAGCTTGTGCGCCTCCACCAGACGGGAACAAAGATTGCGGCAAAGAAAGTAGATCAGTCTTTATCGGGACACCTCCTTCGAACCCTTCATGCCCTAGAACCTTTCCTAAAAAGCTCAGTCACCCACCGCGCTGCTTCAAAAAGCCACCTTGGCTTGACTTGCATATTGTGAAAGATTTGCACCTCTCCAGTGTGCACCGGAAGAACCAATGTTGGGTAAAGTACATATAAAATGTACTTGAAGTACAAAGTAAATGAGATGTCATGTACTTCAAGTAAAGTAGAAAGTACGCCGGACGCAGACTTGTACACCCGCCTCAATATGAAGGTGAACACCTTACCTGGTTTCTTGTCTGTTTTACGGCTCCCTAAAGCTATATTAACTCTCAACGTCTCAAATGGTACGTGGCCGAGGGTCTAAACTTTGCGTTCTAGCCCTCTTCTGGAACAGAGCTTGTTCCAAAACTTGCAGAAGCGTCATAAACAAGAAGAGGGCTGTTCACCTTCATATCGCTCACGGGTGTACACGGTACTGAAAAAACTAACCGATTACAATTACAATTACTTCATTGTAAAAAGTAACCGATTACAATTAAAATTACTTCATTGTAAAAAGTAACCGATTACAATTACAATTACAGCCTCAAAAACGTAATCGAAAAATTACTCTAAAGTAATCGATTACTTCCCACGTTACTTTTCATTCGACTTCTTTTTTATAACGGTAGCATAATCATTGGCATCTCGCGGTCAGTTGTTCCGAAAAAAGAAAGCCTAGGCCTTTTTTGTTTAGAGCTGAGTGAATGACGCCAACACACCCAATCCCCCTCGTGAAAAAAATAAATAAATAAAAAGAGCGCTGTTTAAATACATTACTCACAAGAGACTGGATAAGGTCATTTTGCATACCCAAACGTAGCCTCTGGTGTACCAAAAAAAATGTACCCAGGAAACGAAGCATAGAGAAGTGGCCTACTAATCCCCAAAGTCCCGTGCTTAATAATTTCGGAAAAATAAAAATAAAAAATTGACCGTTGCTTAGAGCTGAGTGACTCCAACACATCTAACCCCCCCCCCCCAAAAAAAAGAAAAAGAGAATTTGAGAAAAAATGTAATAAGTAATTTTGTGATCGATTACAGCAAAAAGCGTAATTCAATTACGAGGATCGTTGCTCAATAAAGAAGTAATTGAAGCGTTACAAAATTACAGTAAAATATAATCGATTACAAGTAATCCATTACTAGTAACGCGTTACGTACAAGTCTGGCCGGGCGTTATGCACTTGAAGTAAATGACTATAAATGCAATGTACTTTCAAAGCAAAGTACAATTACTTTTCACACAATTCGTGTTTAGTCCCATTCCCGTTTTATTATTTCCGCTAGATGAATACTTAAGCCAACACGCTCGTTACGAATGTTATATAATGATGCCCTTTCATTCAACTATGCAGGGCTTCTTTTTCTTTCTCTTTTTTTAAACGGATATACATTGTTTTAGAGGTAATCGGGGGTGCATCAGTTATTTTCGGTAAATGGCGGCGAATATTAGATAAAGTCAAGTGGCCACATTGTGTATGTTTTACTCTCGTTGACGAACTATTTAACGCAATGAACTTTTAGCGCACTTATTTGTTGACAAAGCATACTTCTGTCATGCATTGGGTAATACACAATGAGGTCGGGAGTTGTACTTTCCTCGGAAAGTATAAAAAAGATACGTTAAGTGAAGTACAAGTACATACTCAGAGATTGTACTTCAAGTAAAAGTACAAGTTTCCTAAGCGACACTGGGAAGAACGTACTGTCGTACCTGGACAGATCGCTGAAGAAGCCGTTTTATTTTAGTAGAATACGTTGTTGGGCTAGTTGGTTCATCTTAGTTAAACAAATAAAATAAAATACATTAAAATAACTTTTGTATACTTCTTGTATAACAAATGTATACTTCTTGTCCTTGTCTTTTTTGCGCTATTTTATTTGTTTAACTAAGCCGTTTTATCCACGTATCCGGACACGCATCACACCAACACGGAGGGGTTTGTACATCAAGGCACTCGCAGCTCAGCGGCAGCCTCCACAGTTCCAGCCAGACTTATACGTAACGCGTTACTAGTAATGGATTACTTGTAATCGATTATATTTTACTGTAATTTTGTAACGCTTCAATTACTTCCTTTAAGGAGCAAGGATCCTCGTAATTGAATTACTTTTTTGCTGTAATCGATCACAAAATTACCTATTACATTTTTTCTCAATTTCTTTTCTCTCTCTTTTTTTTTTTTTGTGTGGGGGGGGGGGGGGGCTAGATGTGTTAAAGTCATTCAGCTCTAAGCAAAGTTTTTTTTTTTTTTTTTTTCCGAAACCACTAAGCACGGGACCTCGGGGATTAGTAGGCCACTTCTCTATGCTTCGTTTCCTGGGCACATTTTTTTTTTTTTTGGTACACCAGAGGCTACGTTTGGGTATGCAAAATGACCTTATCCAGTCACTTGTGAGTAAAGTATTTAAACAGCGCTCTTTTTATTTATTTCTTTTTTTTTTACGAGGGGCAAGGAAGAAACGTACGGCTCGGACAATGTCTGCAGCAGGGTGTAAGATAGACAGGTGGGGAAACGGCCAATAGAAGCCTACCGCAGCGCCGTGACCGGATTGTGTACTCGTCTGCTTGCGGGTAGGCCCAATATGCGACAGATGGCGCTGCGGCGAGAGGAAACAAATTGGAATCCGATTTGCATGGAACTCTATGAGAGAGTGCGCCAAATAAACCGAGCGCACGACAGTCCTCCATTGAAAATCCAGGAGAAACCACCTCCGTCAGTTCTAGCCGGTCGCCACTGGTCGCCACCGGTCTCCCACCCGGAGTGAGAGTTCGCGGTGCTCCACATAGATGGCGCCACAGAAAAAGAGAAAACCGAGGGGGACACAATCCGGTCGCTCATTTGAGCTCTCGTTTCCTCACCTGTCTACTCTTACACGCCTGGTCTACACGGCTGTATGATGCATTAGCAGTGAGGGCCGCGTCTTTAGAGTGATGAGCTGGCTGCACGCATTGTCATGAACTTTCAGAAGGACGCAGAATGCCACGTGACACGAGCCAGATCCAGGTTGTTGATGTTTTTGTCCGTGTGTTGGAAATGGGCGTGTATTGTTAGATTAGTCTTCGTATGCGGATGAGACTCGCGTAGCTTCATGGGCTGGAGTGATCAATCGACTTAACGGAGTGACTCTAAACCACACTTATGACGATATGACAGTTCTAAACTTTAGGATCTCGCGATAATTATACATTCTGTCCTTGGAGCCCTCCAATATTCCCGCGGATCGAACCCATAACATGCCGGAATGAGGGAGAAGGTTATGATATGACTCGTAACTATACTGCTGATTTCAAAAAATAAAGAAAAAAATATTTCATTGTTTGTGATACTTAAACTTTCTTTTATTGCATCGTTGTACTGGGAGAGCTGCTAAAATGCGTTAAAAGCTATTCTATCCCGGAATATTTTTTCTAATTCTAAAAGCGCCTTGCTGCTAATAGGTTGAATTTGCGTATTTGGCTGACTCTCACACTTTTCTTTCATATTTTGTGGCTAGCGATACGGCAGTGTTTAGGGTAATGAAATTACTGTAACAAACATTATAATATTTTGGTTATTTTTTGACAATTCCAGAAAAATTAATCTTTCTGAAACAAGACCGCAGCTATTTTACGCTATGCACATACTTGTTATAGAGAATGAATAGCTGTGCCATGTTTATGCAGGAGGTAATGAATACCAAACTTTCCGGGCTATAGTCCGCGTACTACACATGTTTATATGTTTAAATTTTAGGCTGTGGGGGCTATCCACGCGTGCGGACTATACAGTAATTTTGTTTTTCAAGATCGCTCGTTATGACGAGACGTAAAAGATTTTTTGAATGAAAAGAGTACGTTAATGATGATTTATGTATAATACAATCTTCTTTGTAAGCTAGGAAAGCAGACATTTGTCAAGGTGTGCCGTGTATGAGAATATTTTTTGTGTCGACTAAGCACCAGGTGCGGACTATGCATGGCGGGCGGACTATGAACCGGGAGCGAACTATCTAAGCAAACACTTTTATTTTTGACCCCTATTTTCCCCTGTGGACTATAGCAAGGAAGATACGGTAACTTTAAGGTAATGCCTCTACGTTTTAGTTTGATGCAATTGTTATTGCATTACTGTAAACGACTCAATTTTCGCGAGGACCTTATTTTCGCTAATTTCGCGAATCGCCTACAATTTGCAAAAAAATAGGTCCCGCGAACAATTCCAGTAAAATGTAAACACATTGGAATCTATATTGAGATCCCACCACGTCGCAAAAATTAGAAGCCGCGAATTATTCCACAACTTCAACTTTGACCTAAATCGCGAAATATTGAGCCCGCGAAAACTAAGTCGTTTACAGTATACATTTCTTGCAATAATTTGAGAGTTAATAATGGCGTAATTTAAATAATATATTGAGGTATTTTGTCCATCACCTCCATAAGGTTTAACTATTACATATAGGGTCGAGTTTGGGAGCTATTTTTCTCCAAGATAATATTTCTTTAAGCTTCGCTGGTTGTCACGCCCTTTCACGCCTAGGTCGGGCATGAACTTGGGTTTTTATCGTTTCGTCGAAACAAGTTTAAGGAAAATACGTTTTATAGGCAGATTTTCGGTGATACACGTTTAACGGACACAGGTTTCGTCGACACTACCATTTCATCGACACTCGTTGCGTGAAATGCATGCTGTAGGAACATTTTGTCAAGCGCGTATCACTGAGAGGTGTGTTAACCTACGCAGCTCACCCGCTCACGAGGATTCGTGGCGACAGCCTACGGCGGCTCATTACAATGTTAACTCACCTGGCCCTCCCGTACACGCCGCTTCGCAACAACAACCTAACAACTTAAAACGGCTCATTAAAAAAAAAACTTATTCTGAGTTGTTTATGGAACGATTAATCGAAGAAACAATTTGTCGATGAAACGTCTCGTGTCGATGGAACTACCTGTCGACGAAACGTCGTTCGATTAATTGATTGCCACCACCGCGTGAACTTCGGTCACAAGAGTAGTTTCATTCAGAAAAATGGGTTAAGTGCAGTCACTGACAAACAACGGATAAGGTAACATCCAGTTACTTGAAAAAAAATATATTGGCAGTGACCTTTATCTTTAAAATCCTACAATACATGAAATGTCGCATTTAAGGATCGATCATTTAAAGTTATTTAGGAAACATGAAACCGTCGTTTCGGGGAGTGACGAACCTTTATTTTGTTCAAATTCCCGAATGCATTGAGCGGGGAAACTAAATTGGTGTATAGGTCTCGTCACGTCAGGTGTAAAGTTAATTGGTGTCTAGGTCACTTGATGTCAGGTCAAGTGACATCAATTGATGGCACATGGTCTAAACATCAATTCAGTGTCCCCGCTATATTTAGCGGGAAATTCACGAACGGACGGACGGACAAAAGTTTGGGATTGTGGGGCTCTGTTAAAAATAATTCCACGGTTTAATATTCCTTGACGTCGAGATGTTCTGAGATTTTTTTATCAACCGCTTATTTTCCGCTGCCGTAAAGGATGTTGGCACATAGTTTCGTTTTCCTTCAGCTGCGCGCAGTGCAGGACTTGAGGCGGGGACAACATGCGGCGCTGACGCAGAGACTAAATCAGTCTGAATTTGCACATTTATCAGTCTGACTATATGACAAGTAACTATAACTGCTCCACATTGTACATTACTCAGGAAAAAAAAACTGAACATAGTTATGGTTACAGTTAGTGAAATATTACTGCAACTTAGAAATGACCGTATTACTGAAATCGGGGACTTTTAGCAAACCGTTACCTTGTTCCGCGTATCGCATCTACTGGGGACCTTTGAAGCATGCCTTTAAGCGTGCGCCCCGTGATCACTGTATCACCCGGACGCGCCCCTAAAGTCATGCTTCAAAGGTTCCCGTAGTGCGATACGCGGAACACGGTAACGGTTTGCTAAACCATTACCGTGACCTCTTGTAACTAATTACCGTAGCCGAAACACTTTGAGTTCATACATTTACAGGCCTGGGGCCATCTACGTGCTTATCGCTGCATTAGGCACCTCTATACGGCATTCGCTCGAGGTTCGAGTTTGCGTTCGCGGTCTACGTCAAACAGCTCAGTCGACAAGCGCGCGCTCACCTGAGGCCGGTTCGATGCTCCTGGCCATCCTGAGCATCGCGGTCGCCGTGTCGTCAGCGGCGTCATCGGATTCACAGTGCCCGTTAGAAACGCGGTGTCGCGCAAGGAACACGACGGCTGAAACGGATGTTGCGATCCCTGGAGGATAACGGAAGGAAGGAGGGTTCTCAAAGATACGGAGACGAGGAACACGACGGTCCGAGGTGAGCCGATAGGAGAGAGCGCATTTCGACAGATCCGCCCGACGCCCGTGGATGCGAATCGCGAGCACCAAACGGATTGCGGGTGTGGCAAGTGGCTCACCGTAGACACAACACCGATCGAGTAAGGAAGAGTCTTATTCGGGCGCATATTAATTGCTTTTCACCGATAATAGCTCGAAGCAACCAGAACGGCATCAAGACACTCACTACGACTATGTTAGTATCTCCACCAAATATGCGTTTTAGAGGAGTCAATGTCACACGTTATGTCACGTATGTCAATGAGTGCGAAAAAAAAAAATCTTGGAGCAGCGTTATGAAAAATAAGATTTGACGAATGGACCTATCCTGAGACGATGGGAAACAGCTTTCTAAATAATAGAACCGCGCATCTAATCATTGAGAGAAAGCGCGAGAGAGGAGAGTACCGATGAATTTGAGTCGTTCTGCTTGGAAGGCAAATCAACAGTAGCTGGCTTTAAAGGGCCGCTGTCGCCTCGAAAAAAATATTTTTGCGACACAGTCGTGTAGCTATACTTGAAAAAAAAAAAAAGGTCAATTTAGAATTAAGAGGCTGGCGCGAAGGCACCGGGGAATTCAGATGAGCTGTTTCATTTCCAGTGACAATGTTTTCATATATCAACTCATTTTTGGTGTTTCGGAGGTCATAAGAATTTTGTATTATGGATTTCTTTCTTCGTTCAAAGAACGAATATACGCATCAGATGGGCTATTTTTTTTTCGAACACTATAAATCACGTTTTGTTTCCTTTTTGCTCACTTGATATTTTACGAAGTTAGGCCAAGATTGATGGTTTTGAATATTCTAGAGGTATTCATTTTCGCGAAAATAAAATATTACGGTAAAGCGTATTCCTCTAGAGGGTGAGGAGATTTATCGTAAACCACCCGAGTATCGTTCTCTGGGAGGACAAAAGGCAGCTTCGATTTCGGATTCGCTTTGTTTTCTGTCCGCTAACGCCGTCCTGGGCTTCACGATCAGAGGAAACAATGAACAGCCTGCGCGATACGGTCGCTTTACTTGGTTTAGTCGCCAAGCATCAGGCCTAGTGGTGACAAAAGTACAGAAAATAACTTTTTTGAAGGAATAAGTAATGCAGTAAATTACTGTATGAATCGTATAATTTTGTAGTAATTAATTACTCTTAAGAGGTGTTTTATACAAAATTGCTCATCTTTTTTGTCCCGAGACACTAGTGGCAGCAATAACAAACCGGACCGCTTGAAAAATAAAAAAATGGTAGAGAAGCAACGCACAAATGCGAAGTTTAGGACACAGGTAAGAAAAAATATAAAGAGCGGAAGCTGCTTAATAGTAGAAAAGAGTGTACTGGTATAAAGTGAGTAGCGGGAATCAGTATAATTCCACAAGCGAAAAAGGATGGTTTGTTAACATACAAGAAAAGTCACTCGCGCCACTTTGTTGTGATGTTGGCGTGAGTATTAATGAGGTTTGACAATCCACTCATAGAATTTGGAATTGGGGCGACATGGGGGGGATCCAAATTCAGAAAGTGCCATTGCACTTACATGGCTCTAGTTTTCCCAAGAGCTCTACAGCGCTTCGCGAGTAACCTACCCCAGCCGGTTCAAACGAGAAAGGTTCAAATGAGAATGGGTTCAAATGAGACGGGTATAAATGAGAAAGAGTTGAAACGCGAAAGGTTAAAACGCGAAGGGCGTTTTGCGAATAGGTTCAAACGAAGGAGTTCAAATCAGAATGGGTTGTTCCAAGATACACCCACCCAAGCATTGTCTGGTGCTCGAAATGTACAAAAATAAAGGGAGACCAACTCCAAAAAAAGGCATATTTACAAAGGTTTCCTGAAGCGGATAACAGAAAAACGACGTTAAGGACTTTCTTACATACATTCGCACGAATATAAAAAAGGAAACCACAACCAAATGCCGATTGCTGTAATTTAAGGTGGGATATTTTCTTGGTATAGTAACCGGAATTGTTTTTGGAGGGCGGGTTCCTTGTTTTACACGTTTCCCCTGCTTATGGTGCGTTTCCAAGGGACCCATCAGTGCAGCAGTCGGCGTTCCTGTGAGCGTCCGGCTTCAGTAGATTGTTTCGAGACTCCTTTAATGAGTTTGCCAATTTCGTGGTGGATTAATTTTACGAACAAGGTGCGGCAGTGAAAATTTGTTTCCTGTTGAAGAAAAATAGAGGCAGAAACGGTTGGTATGCTACAGGCGTATATACAAGGAAGCTTCTTTGAGAAAATGCAAATGGGTTTCTCGTTTGCAAATGGGTTTCCCGTTTTAAGCAAGGGGAAATGTTTAGTGAAAATCAACCTCGTTCCGGCCGTCTTTAGACAAGCCGAACTGAAGAGGCTGTGACAAGAATTCATCAAACCATTTTCGATAACCGACTTCGGATGATTGGTGAGCTTGTGAAGTTGGCTGGAGTTTCGTGGAATTGCTGTAAGCGATTTATATCGGAGGATTTGCGCATGAAACGAGTTGTAGCAATATTCGAGCTTCGCTCGCGCAGACTCGTCTAAAAAGGCTCGACTTCGTGTTTTAAATAAGCAATTTCAAGATCACCCTAATTTTTTTTTTAATGAAAAAGATTATTGGAGGTGAGTCTTGGTACTACGGTTACGACACCGAAACGAAACAGCAATCCAGCCAATGGAAGCTTTTCCACGAACCAAGAAAGCTATAAGCAGAAGTTATAACGTAAAAACAATAAACATGTGGGGTTTTTTAGTTTTTTTTACGTGAGATAGGTAGTACGCTCTTAATTTGTTCCCCCAGGTCAAACGATTCACCAAGGTTTTTATCTGCAAGTTTTGAAAAGGTTGTGTAACGACTTGTGGAAGAAATGCCCCGGTTGCGGAAGAACCGTCAATAGTTGTGGCAAGCAGCTGGAGACTGGTTCGTGCACCCTGACAACGCGCCTACCGCGCAGAGTGTTCTGCCGGTTTGTCCGCCTAAACTGCCCCACACACCCAACACTCCCTATTTACCTCACCTCACCCCGTGCGACATTACTTATTATTTCCGGATGTAAAAAGTTATATAATTGAAATAAAATAACCTTGTGGAATTCAGGGAAAAAAACGGCAGGGCAGAAGCGCTGAAATGCATTAACAGTGACGACTTTCGAGGCTGTTTTGAGCGCTGGAGAAAAACGTCTCGACAAGTGAATCTTATGTCACGGAAAGCACGGACTAAAATTTCAGCATGTAGGAAATAGACGCGCGATTCTGTAAAAATACATTCCGGTTTCTTTTAGACCCCCTTCTTTTCTGCCCCGTACAATATCCGGATCGTGAGCAATCGAAAACGTCATCTAGTAGCCACTGAAAGTTCATACAGAGTTTCTTTCCAAAATTGCTTCGGGTGCAAAAAAAAATAATGATAATTTTATTAAGAATGCATTTATTGCTTCATTCAAACTAGAACCTTTCGGAACATTTTTTATATAATCGAATTAAGAGATTACTCGATACTATCAAAATATACCTTTTCTTTGTTATTTTCTTTCGTCTTCGGCATCGAAATCACATCCCGTACGGTAATTAAAAAAGTTCAATTCACATTGTGTGTATATACAGGGTGTTTTTTTTTTAAGCTTAACAGATTTGTTTAAAAAAAGCCGTCAAAGTTACACTTATGCCGCTTGTGGAGGTGAGTTATACGGCCAGGGGGACATATTATAGGGGGCTAATCGTAACAATCAGTCGGATAATTAATTAAAATTTGTTGATTAACTTTTTAATTAATGAAAATAGACATATAGTTCCAATTAGAAATTTGCTCAGCGTCATCGAAAACACCTAAATCAGTCATTTTCAGAAAGACTTTGAGCGCGTGAGAAGCGTAGTAGTGCATTAAAGTTACCACTCGTGGAGCAGGTACTAGGCTGGGGCTAGATAAGAGACGGAAAAATCGCGCGGGCGCCTTATCGCAACCTCTAGCTTTGTACTTGCTCCACGAGCGGTAAATTCAGTGCACTACTACGCTTCTAGGCGTCAAAGGTCTTTCTGAAAATTACTGATTTAGTGCTTCGATGACGCCGAGCAAATTTCTAATTGGAACCATATGTCTATTTTCATTAATTAAAAAGTTAATTAACAAATTTTAATTAATCAGCCGAGTGATCGCTACGATTAGCCCCTATAATATGTCCCTCTGGCCGTATAACTGACCTCCACAAGCGGTATAAATTGTAACTTTCACGGCTTTTTTTAAACAAATTGATTAAGCTAAAAAAATATATATATATATATATATATATATATATATATATATATATATATATATATATATATATATATATATATATATATATATATATATATATATATATATATAAAAAGTAGAAGCCACCGAGGGTCAAATAAACTTGGAAGGTTTAATTCAACATGTATAAGTTATACAGAAACCGCGACGTTTCGAAGGGGGACCCCTTCTTCCCTCAAGCGGGACTTATATATATATATATATATATATATATATATATATTCGGGGAAAATATGCGTTATCTCTGACATTGGTTTACGCCCGAAACAACGACAAAGTAATATCAAATAAATTCAGTAACTTTTCCGAGGCAAGTGTTTTTTTTTTTCATTGTAATTTCTTTATTGTAACGTATTTAATTTTAGGGAGTTTCGCGGAGGCAATTAGTATCGCATTTTAATTAAATTATTAACGCAATATATTTATATCCACCAAATGTTAAGTTAGCCAATTTTATGACGCTACCGGGGTCGCAAACATAAGCCGCACTCGGACGGCTCATACGTCGGACAAAAGACACAGTCTGCCGACACGATAACAGAAATATCTGCGGACAACACTCAAGAAGAGTTTTTTTTTTTTTTTTTGTGCTTCGAACATGTTTGCAGACAGTTCTCATATAACACGCGTGAGACAACGAGGAAGAAACGCGCCTCAGAATGTCTACGGACTTTGTAGGATGTGCGTGACGCACGGGTTAAAACGCGGGAATAAGCTCCGTCTCAGCAAGGCACTTTTCCGAACATCAGTAAAGGCCCGTTCACACCTGCAACCGAGCACGACCGAGAGAGACAAGACCGGTTTTTAAGCCTCTTGCGATGGCGTGCGACCAGATGCTCTGCTGCGGAGCAGGTCCTAAGCCGTCGCAAAAGGCTTAAAAACCGGTCTTGTCTCTCTCGGTGTTACTCAGTTGCAAGAGTGAACAGGGGTCATAGTGAAACGCTTTTCACACTTTTTCCTGTTTAGCTTTCGATCCTCAACTCATAAATCGCGTATTCCACCAAACAGTTCAAGAAGACGAAAAGAGGGAGGCCTCCTCTTGCTCGGAATCTGGTTTGTGTACCCGGACAGAGCCATTGTCCCCCTCAGAAGATTGGAGCCCGTCGCTCTAAAATTCAGACAAAAGTTGCTTTCCCGCAACCCGTTCACCCCGTATGCTGACAGTGCTGTGGAAGCTACGTGCTCGTTGAATAGCCACACTTGCCACGTGATCACGTCTTACTTCGCGCATACCGACGCGCAGAGAATGAAGGTCAGGTGATGAAAGGGAGGCGGCTGATTGGTCCGGCAAGCGCGTAGCTTTCACCTACCAATGTCAGCTCAGTGGCTGAAGGGATTAAGCGAGGTCCAGTTTGGTAGTGACGTCAGTTTGGACCCGGGAGACGCGCTCGGGACCGCGGATGTCATCACAGTCAAAAGGCAGAGAGCTTGCTTAGGGCAGAGGGTACGAAATAGTCCGCTGTGTTTTCGAGAAAATTTCTGAAGTGTCTAGCGTGATGTCCGAGCGTAACCCCAGTTACGTCGCGAATCTCCGACCTTCCCAAGGTTCACGCGAGAGAGAGAGGAGGGCGGGGGGGGGGGAGGGCTAGGCTATACGCGTTTCAGCTGCTCCAGTCCGGACGTAACGCCAGCCACAGCGTTCAAATTTTCACTAATGAAAGTCAGGCTTTCTG
This sequence comes from Ixodes ricinus, assembly GCA_037355805.1. NCBI lineage: Eukaryota > Metazoa > Arthropoda > Arachnida > Ixodida > Ixodidae > Ixodes > Ixodes ricinus. Next base: position 71,222 of record JAZHYW010005812.1, read on the forward strand.
ACGTTCTTGCCTTTTTTTTTTTGGCCTACTGAACAACGATGATATTAGTAAAATACCAATCTGAAATTATTTATCCCATCCCAAAATTTGTTTCAACGGGCTGCTTTAAGTCTACATGTTGGCGATGTTTCATACTCCCGTTACACGTCGAATCAGACCGCAGCCGTGCGCCTACGGATCGGCTGGGGCAAATCGAGCGAAGCTGAAAGGTGCATCGCTATCGTGACAGCTCGTCGCATCTCGCTGCGGTTTCCTATCAACGACTATAGGCTCCCCTACACTTATGAAGTCAGGCAATTCGACGACGGAGCCATAGAGTACCCGGTCGCAGATCTGGAGCGCGAGGATCTGGCTAGCACAGAGCATCAAAGAGCCATTTCTCGGAAACCTGGACGTATGCGCACAGCTTGTGCAGCGGCGAGGATCTCGAAACACACTTCTTCGCTCGGCAGAAGTGTGTTTCGGCGTCTCGCCGCAGCGGGGCGCCAGTCACGTGGCTCTCCTCTCATTCGTTGTCTGCCGCTCCACCTTTTCCATTTTGGCGGCAGCTTCTTGTGGCGATCTGCCAGGCTTTGTCAACATATAGGAGGCTATGCAACGACTAAGCCAATCACGCGCAGTGCAAACGCCGAGATCCTGAGATTTCTTTTATTTATTTTTTTGCATGGTTTAGCCGGTAATAGCGGACCCGCGAAGGGCACGAGCACCATGGAATGCACTCTTTTCACCACCTATACACTCTCAGCAAAAGGAGGTGTAATATTTACATCCCTTCTCCCATATATAACCCCCCGAAACTACTTTTCGGCGTTCAGTCCACTGAAGTGGAACTGGCGGTACCAACTATTACGAGCGGCTTGATAGCTGTGTGACGTGATTTTCTACATAGCTCATGTAGATATCAAAGAATACCGAAAAGAAAAACGGATTTTTTGCAGCAAGGCCAACAAAACCATGAGTTTTTTTTTTCTTTTATGTCGTTTTTAATGCGCACATTAGTTTTTTTTTTTTTTAATGAGTTGTTTTACTTGACTATTAAACCGCTCGTGAAAGTTGGCATCATCTGTTCGACTCAGTCCACTGACGCGAAAGTAAAGTCGTTTGCAATAATGTCAAAATACTTCCCTGCCTTGACTTTTTTTTTCTCGGGCAGTGCAGCGTGGAGTTTCAAGTAAGGCTTTACGTACATTGCAACATCGATAAAATAGCCAGAAGCTGTAAAAACAGGTTGGTTTGGTGGATATTTTATGGGATTATTTTCGTTATTCTTGTCCAGCTCGCTAGCACCTTTGCATTTAATTGCATTATTATCGTAACCTTAAAAATGCAAGTTTTCCACCTTGTTGGCGTTAAACTGGTGGCAGCTGATAGAACATGTTTGCTCTACTGACGTCTAACTTCTGGTTAGCTCAGTTGGTAGAGTGTTCCACTGGAAATGGAGAGGTCCCGGGGTCAATATCCGGACCATACGAATTTTTCGGTCCTTTGTCTCTCTTGTTTCCCTTTTCCAGAAATTATATTCGCTATTCTTGTCCAGCTCGCTTACACCTTTGCATTTAACCGCATTATTATCATAAGTACTACACCCCCTATTTCTGATAGTGTAGTTGACTTCACCGTACCGTAGTGGTCGGACTTTAAAAGTGAAGCGGAGTATTATTCGCAACTACAGCCCGCCGCTCGCCCTCCTGCGGACGAGCGGAGAACTAGAGGAACGGGGACGGCAGCGGCGGCGGTGGCGCGGAAAAGGTGCACGTGGCAGGGGCTGTCGGCAGTGTTGTACACGTTCCTAAAAAAAGAAACGAAAGATCGTTCCTCGTTCCTTTTGACTTTGGAACGCGTTTCCGTTACAAGTTCCATTTGTGAAAAAGGAACTCGTTCCCGTTGCAGTTAAACAAAATGGAACGTATACCGTTACATATACGTTGGCATTTTTATTTTGCTGATTACTACATTTAAATAGACCAAGGAAAATGTTTTTTTATCTATCCTATTAAATGGGAACATACACATTTGAATGCTGTGATGGAAGAGCATCAGGAGAAGAAAACAACCGGAAGCAGGGGTTTCACTTGTTGATGTATTCACCTTTAAAGATCAAAGCTTTTACCCATATCCATGTTTGTGGTGGGCGATTCAGACGAGCCAAATGTACTGTTACCCCACATTGCACTAACGTTTTACAACAACCTCATACGTTTCAATCTAAGTTTCTTTTCAAACTTCCCAACAGTTGCTTCTCAATGCTGCTGTCCGCAAGACGAGCAATTGAAGAAGAGGGTAGGGCTTATTGGAGGTGCAGTCTTGAAAGCCACGAGTCCTAATTTTTCGTGAAGGTTTAATTCGTTGTTCAGTTTGAGGATGGGGGACAAGGAGAGAAGGAATAAAGGTTAATTTTGTGTACTTTTTAAGTGACCAATGTTCATGATACAATGGTTTTGTTCGATGTCTGGTAACCTGTTATTTTGTTGTAACTTTAGGTCCCTTTGTGGAAGTTCAGTGACGGCTGTAGTTGGCCATAGATTTCTGGGCGTATGAGGATTCGTGGATGCAAAGAAAAGTAGCTGAGTTTGAAACGACCCTTTTTTATATATTTTCCTTCGACCAAAAAGTTTTGCCTTTGTACCGCAGTCTCGGGCACTGAAAAAAAAATCGATGTCCACTAGCTCTCCTGCAGCCGATACCAAGCGAAGACCACGCAGAAAAATCCCAAGATAAGTAACCAAAAAGTTAACGAGATCCTGCTTTTCGTAAAGATATTGTTTTTTATACTTTTAAAATTTCCCTCTTTGAAATAAAATAAAAAAATTACCCCAATGGACGAAAAAAAGGGAACGCCGTTCCTTTCCTCTTCCAGTAAGAAAGTAACGAGTTCCCGTTCCAGTTCCACCGACGTAAAATGGAACGGCGGCGTTCCTTCGTTCCTCCTAAAAGGAACGCGTTCCATGAACGCCGTTCCTTGGAACGTCGTTACGTACAACACTGGCTGTCGGCCTTGATGCGTGAAGCCGCTTTGAGCGTTGCACGAAGGACCGGATGTCTAATTTCATTAGGGACTTTTCGTATATCGCATACGCTGCGGATTTCTGGTCTTGTGCATGACCGCCAGCTCGATCTCTGCTCGACGTGACGGCAAACGCTCCCGCCAATAATGTAGAGCTCTAGCGTACGGTCTACGAAAAGTCTATTCTTTGCCCTAAGTAGGAGAAAACTGGTCGCGCAACGATATGTCGAGCAATACACGTCGGGAATGGGTTTGTGTTTTAAGGCCGTAGGAACATAGAGCATTCATTCCAAGCACTTTTAAAAGATAGAATACGCGTCCTTGCTTTCAGGTAATTACAAAGTAAATAAAGAAATGCCTCGAAGCATTTAAACGCGTCTGTGTTAGCCAGCCGTTCGTGATGAGAGCTTAGAACGGGCAGTTTTGGCAAGAGGGGCCGCACAATGCAAATAACACGGTAAAACAAATGTACGGCTATATTAAAATATGCATTTTTAGCAGAGCAATAAATAAAGCTCCTAAATTCCTAAACACGCCGATTATGGTAATAGGTAGTCTTAGCATAGCGTTACCATAGGCTACCGTTGGCTACCGTTGCTACCGTTGGCTACCGTGAGCACGGCAACGCTCCTGCAGCACGCGCTGAAAATTGCGCTTCAAAGCGCAGCGTGAGCCTCCCGTTGTAATACTACACCTCACGGTAGCCGCGTCGCAAACTTCCATCAGTAACCATAGAGCAGTTTGATCACTGTTACAATACACTAAAACCGCGACGGTGAGCAGCGAGTTGCGAGCCCAGGGACACGAAGACATCAATACTGTGAACGATGCTCTTCCGAGCTTGCGGTCGCCGTGCGCGGCTCACTTTCTAGAAGTCGAATGGGCCTTTTCCGCGGATGCAGAGCGCCATCTCCCGGCGTACCGCGGAGGCGTTTTTGATGGCGCAGTAGCGTGGTCTCGGTCACGGGTTTCGCTTCCTGGACCGCCACTCCGGATGTCAGCAAAGCGCCGTGCCGTTGATAATTCGTTTGTCCCAGTCTTCCTGAATCTTGTGATAACGACGTGCTGATCCGTCTTATTTGTACGATGAATGAGTTGACCACGATCGACTTCGTTCGTTTGTACGTCTTGCCAAGTGGTTGGACGACGGATCTCAACGCGGCGCCTAACGTGACGAATGACGCGATAGAGCTTCTCTTTGGGTGCTCAACGCGGCAACTGCGGAAAGGATGGTCCTTCTTCGAGGAGAACTACGTTCGGAGGGTGATGGCCAATACATCAGTGCCAGGAATGGACCTTGTGCTCATCAGAAGTATCTGCATACCATCCATGAAATCCGGGCACTACAAGCAGCTGATCGCTCTGGACAGAAACGGCGCCGTTGTGAAAGCACACTGCGATTGCGTTGCAGGGTATGTTCTGCGGTTATAACGCTTGTAGATATTGTTTGCGTAAGTGTATGCCACAATCAATATGTCCAAAAACAAAACTACTTACAGGCTGAGCGAGACGTGCCAACACGTTGCGGGACTGCTCTTCGTCGTCGCGGACGTGCAGCAGCCGAGCAGCACGGACTCCAGATGCCGCTGGAATGTGCCTTCACAGTCTTCCCAAAGTATGTGAAACCCGTAAAAAATAGCCGCAAATATAAAAAAAATGTTTCACACTCTGGCCTCGCCCATATCACCCCGCTTTTAACATCCTTGGCTAAAAATGCCAACAAGCTTGAAACCGTCAGCGTGTTTTATGATTATGCTGCAATGAGTTTGCTGTGGTTTAAAAATGATACCTGCATGTTGCTGCCATTGGGGATGTGGTTACTTCAGTTCAAAGGAACTAAATAGTATGAGGCTAAGGACAGACAGCCACTCTCCTTCATTAGGGAACACTGTTTATTTCAGACACACACTATTGCAAGGTTACCTATAGTCAGTGACGTTTTTCGAACATAGGGCAAGGGTTTTGGGAAAAAGCAAGCAGCAGGAACGCTGGAGAGGAGGTTTCGTCCTCCAGCATTCTGTCAGCATTCTGCAGACCATCCATCCTTGCCCTAACTTCTTCAGCTAGATATGTGACAGTTAAAGAAAGGAAACAACACTGAAAGTGGACTATCTAAGTCATATGTGCTCAGCTGCAAGTCAATCAGACTTTTCACTCACTTCACTTTATTAGCCTAAGGACAAGGTTAACGAGGCAAGCGAGATATGTTCGCTTCTTCGAATAGGTATGTTTTATTGGTTTCTTATCGAAGTTAATGCAATGGAAGCATTAAAATGTGAATTAATGCTTGTAGCGGAATTAGGCAGCTGTGACTTCGATCAAATTTGCTACTAACGGGAAAACTTTGACACTAGCTATTTTCCAAAGTTGACCGAGTGCAATCACTTTTCTTTTTCAGGTGCCAAACGAGCTTGTCCAGCTCCTCTGAAAGACATAACTTTCAAGAAGCATGTCGTGCACAAAAGAAAAAAGAAAAGGTTCAGCGCCAAGCTGTAGCAGTTTCGGCCCCTACCGGTGGAGACTTGGACGACATCAAGGTTTATGTGGACGCTATCAAAAGGAAGGAGCCTAGCCTCCTGTGGTGCAAGTATGTTGGTCAGGCAGAACCACCCCGCTTCCTGTGCCCCATCCTGGACAACGAGAACCTGCATTCCGAGAAGTGCCGTGAGCACTTCAGGAAAGAAATGGAGTCCGTCCGACCTCTGAGCCTCAGTGAAGTGAACGCCATCCAGAAGTCAACATTTGGCCAAGGAAAAAATCCGACATGGAAAAGAGAGCGCGTGGGGCGACTGACAGCATCAAACTTCAAACGCATGGTTCGCTGCAGAAAACCAGAGAGCCTCGTCCGGGAAGTCATGTACCCTAAGAACATCAGACTGAAGCCAGGTGACCCACGCCTCTATGGCATCGAGAACGAGCCCCTCGCTGTGCACCAGTATGTGCAGCTTATGGCCTACTATGATAAAGAGGTGCATGTTGAGGAGACGGGCCTGCACGTTTACCCAAGGTATCCGTTCATTGCGGCATCTCCCGATCGCATCGTCTACGACGGCGAAGGAGTTGGCTTGCTTGAGGTGAAGTGTCCCCGCAGTAAGAAGGGTCAAACACCAAAGGGTGCCGCCCTGGACAAAAAGTTCTTTGCCCACATCGTTGAAGGTGAAGTTACGCTCAAACGGGACAGTGCTTACTACTACCAAGTTCAAGGACAGCTGGCTGTCACTGGGCTTCCTTGGGCAGACTTTGTCATCTGGACAAACAATGGACTTCTATGCGACTCCATCAGTGTTGAGCGGATAGCTTTTGACAACACCTTCTGGGACAGCACCATTCTTCCAGGGCTACTCTATTTCTACGAGCGTGTGGTGATCCCAGAAAGAATCACTCGACGAGTTCGACGTCTTGGCAGGCTGCACACTACTGAACCTGGACATGTATCACATGAGATGCACGTGGCAGGATTTTATATCGCTCGCATGCATGAAAATCCTTTGAAGCTCACATTCGAAAGAGTCAAGTAGTTTATTATCATGCATCTATGAAAAACAGTCGTTCTTGCATTATGTCGCAAAGTGTACTTTCACTGAAACAAAAAGTGTAAATGAGAGCTCATACATTCGCGTGCGTTTTGTTGTTCTAGCAAGTTGAAACGTGCTGCCGCTAACGTCAAAATGGCTCAAAAACACGTCGGGTACGGTGCAAAACCACTGATGCGTCATTTTCTGTGCTGAATCAGATATATTTTTTTGCAAAAGGGTAGTTTCCTGCATTGAGCGAACATTTTTATGTTATTTGGCGGAAGAAATATGTGTTAAAAAGTGGCAACACAAAAAAATGCCAATTGAAAAAGCGCTGTTAATTAGATAGAGCCAGTGAGTTTGTCAAACAGAAAAGGACGAATAGTGGTTGTTTCACATTTGTACTTAACAAAAGTAACAGTCCTTGTATTTATGTATGATGAAAGAATGGGAAACATGCTACACTGAAAATGTTTGAAAATCAGGAATGCTAATATATCTGGTGCATATAACCGTTCCCTTGTACTCATGCAAGTCACATGTATGTATTTTTTCTCAAGTCTCTTTTTCAGCCTTCTTTTCTGAAAACAACTTAGCATACAATTTTCCAGTTACACACTCATGCACATGGTTCATTTTCTTCTTCCTCCTTGATAAGTGGCCCTCTGAAGTTGCACAATAAAGCACAAGTGGTGAAAATCTCGTCGGCCAAGTCGATCATGGTGAGAGGCAGTGCACGATCGAAAATGTGAAACTCCTTAATGCGCCTAATCACTCTTTCAACATGTACTCTAGCGCCAGCAATGTTACGAGTCTCGTAGACTTCCGACTTTGGCATCTGACGTGTGTGTGGCACTCTGAATGGTGGAATATGAAGCTTCACACCATGTGGAAGCAAGTCACCAATTTTAAAACCTTTATCTACCATAACAGCCTCACCTGGTTCTAACAGGTTGAGGATGCCGCATTGACGCACAATTTCTCGGTCACTCATGGCACCGCCGTACAGTGGCGAGAGGTAACAAATATAACAATCCGGTGTTACCCCAACCAAGCACTTCATTGTGTTTGCATGCTTATACGGTGAGAAGGTTTGGCGCTGTGCATCCAAGCTGGATGGCGTTTGAATCCTTATCTCGGTTGCATCCAGTACCACCCTTGTATCAGGAAATGCGTCGAAGTGCCTTGGCATGTTCTGTTGTGCAAGACCCAGCTTCGGAAAGCAGTTGACAGCACTTAGTTCACGACTCAGCACAACAATCCATGACGTAAACAACCTGCTGAAGGTCGACATTGAAATCCCAAAGTTTCTAGATATTTCCTTCAGAGACATTCCCGTGCGGAGCCTTACTAAAACCATGAACAGCTGCTCTTCACCTGTGTGGACCCTGACGTAATTGCCTGAACACAATTTAGGTTTGCGCGTGACAATCATGCCGTACAAGTTCTTAAACACAAAATAATTTGGCAGCCCAGTGTAAAACAAAAAGTCTTCGGTGCCCATGATGTTAGCAAGGGAAAGCGTAGTGACCTTAATTTCAGACATCTTTTCCTCAAGCTTCATAATCATTTGGCTTTGTGCTTGTGTCCTAAGCTTTTCTGCCTGAAGCTGCCGCTCCAACTCCACAATCCTGCTCTCCAACAGACGACGCTGATGGGTGTCTCTCAAAGGTGTTGCAGCATCACAGTCCTCGGCCACACACATGTCATTTGCAGTGTCTGTAGACGGGGTGCACTGGTCTTCCGAGTTGTCCACAACCTCAGCCATGGTGTCCGTCTCCTGTTGTTCCACTGCTGCACCAGAAAAGGATACAGTCACTGAATATATTATTTCACATATTCCTTTCGCCAACTCCTCAACTCAAATCTAATCAAGCATACCAACAAGAAATAAAAAATGTTGGTGGCTCAGCTATTTCCAAGTAACCACATGTCAATGGAGAGGGAGCCATACTAGGTCAAGTCGTAAGTAACGCGCAAACCATAAACAATATTTGGAGTTTGTCTTTGACTCGATCACTTTAGATTCTGTCGATAAAGTAACACAACAACAAGCAATATCATCTTATGCTTTTGAAGCCTAGAAGATTGATAATAAATAGCATTGAATTAATACCAATGTTACCTGGAGGGGATAACTGCTTGGGTGCTTTATTGGCGGATGCTGTGACCATCTTCTTATCATGCCGCGTCCTTGCCCTGTCATACCGTGCAGCCGAGTCTCTTTGTAGGCTGGGCTTGTAAGCAAAGATCGACGGGACGTAGTCCGGGTGGTCTTTGCACCTTGATGGAGCTCCTGAAATTATATTATTTTGCACGTCATATTTCAGCGCTGAATGAAACACCACTCTGAGCATGTGCAGTGCTTCTTGGGGAGCAGATTTTAATATGGGCCTATGGGTGCCAGGCAATGAAGCAACTAGTAGTAATCAATATCGTATTAAGAAATCAATGAAGCCTTTCAAAACACAGCCGCAGCTCGAAAGCATAAGGTCAGTTCACAGGAACTAAAAATGGCAGCGTTATTGAGTTGGCATGAGACCCATACAATCAACAAAATATTTAAGGAATGCCTAAAATCGAAGTGTTGTACGACAAGGTCCTTGTTATCACTAGATCTGTCAACCTGTTGGTGACGAAAGGGGAACACTAGGCCGGCCGCACTTATCTTTCTGAATTTAGAACATGCGGGTTATAAGATACCCAAAACAAAAAGTTGTTTACTTAGTACTTTCACGACTTTATTTAGCTACAAACGTACGGCAGACGCGGTCGGGGAACCAAAGCAACAGCTGCTCGCACTTTTCCTCTCCGGCTATACGCATAGTCACGAACTGCACAGCGTAGCTGCGACAGCTAAATAGTAATCCAGCAGTTTCCGCGCCAGCGCGTAATCGTCACATAAGCAAGCAAAAAAATGCTCAAGCCAGCACCTACCTGTTGGTGGAGGTAGCAACGCAACAGCGTATACAGACACAAGCATCAGATTGGATCAGGTACAGTGCACCTCAAACTTAACGCCGCCACTGGGTTCCCAAACATTGAGCTCGTGTCGGCTACTTACTGTTAAATTTGTCACCAAAACGTTCGGGATGCCTTCTCAGGATGGGATAGAAATCGGGAACCCAAACATTCTTCAGATCATTCAATCGGCCGCTGCAGGGGTTATCAGAAACGGCAAATGCCGTGGCGGCGTAAAGTTTGAGGCGCACTGTACGTTGTACTTGCACACTAACGAAAGCAAGAAATAACAAGCACGAACCTTGCTCAAAGTGGTTGCCGCAAACGCGGGAGTAGTCCGATGGCTGCCACGGCGAGCCGTCCGCGTTGTTTCGTCGGATCGCCCGAATCCACAACTGGCGCTTCGTCGGGTGAAGACTTGCACAAGGAAACCGGAAGAAACTTAATCCGCGATTCCGTTTGCTGTCGTTACTGCAGCCGACAGCGGAGCAGCGCTGGGGCATTTTAGAGGACGTGGAAATGTGCGACCGCTTCCCGGCCTTCCGCGGTTGCTATGGCTGCTATGGCTGCTGACTGCCGTGAGGCGGACGCAAAGCGCCACCAAAAATGGCGGACTCCCGTCTGCTGCTGCTGCGCATGCGCCGTGGAAACTCCGGAAAAGGTCCATTGCCAGGCAAAGCGCAAACGCGATATATTCATCACCCTCAAAATATTTTGCCACACGTAAAACGCGCTCGCCCACCACAATGCTTCGCAAGTTGAGGTTTCTGCAACTTTTAAATATATCTGCATGCTCATTTTGCTAACGCGCATCAACATCTCCGTCACCTGTATTATGATCCTGCCCTAACCACTTCGCATTTGCAGACAAATAAATCATTTTTAGCGCACTGACCAGCGTCAGCGAGCAGCCGCACGGGAAACCCTGGAGAATCCATCCCCGTCTCTTCCGCCATCTTGGAACTACCGCCCCGCCACCTATACACGAACTCAACTCTCCTACGTCACGCCGCGGTGGTGGCGCGTCGGGCGCACTTCCGGTCTGGGGCGGTGGGCAGAAGTCGCCGTGCGAGACATGCATTCCTGTGTTCTTTTAGAAGAAATCAGACAAAAAACCTGCCTTCTCGTCAAAATGCTGCGACGGGGGCTGTACCAAGAGAGTCCGGAAAGGTTTGAAGATCAGTTTTCATGTGTTTCTGCCCCTCCGTTCGTCCGAGAACGTGGATAGTAGCCGTGAAAAGGGCAAACCAGACGCTGTCGAACTACGATTGCTTGTGCGGGCAACACTTTGTGGTCGCCAGATGTATTTGTTTTGTTCCAACATGAACGAGAGAAAACCGCCAAGTTGTCCGGACCACCCACGGGTTCAGTGCGTCTTCAAATTCACACGGCCGCCTGATCGTTCGAACTTTCGTCTGCTCTTTCAAACTTGTCTGCTTTTTGTCGTCTGCTCGTTCAAACAAAAGCGGCCCATAGACCAAACTTTGACCCGGTGATTGCAATAAGAAGTAATTGCAGGCCTCAAAAGACTTAAGTAGGCTCGGTGGAAACAGTAGATACAAGATGTTGATCATTGGTACCAGTGGCCATCACCGACTTGTTACGCTTGGTCTGTTCCCGCTTCCGATTTTCAGTATCGACGTCGATCATCGCCGCTACCTTCTACACTTTTGCAGCACGAGCGACGTCGCGACCGAAAATAGCTAGAAGAATCTCATGATGGTTTTGGCATCCATTCTGCGGCGTTCATGCGAATGAATCGCCGCACGTCAAATTATTTACGCAAAGTTTAGCAGCGTAACGAGCCTTGGTAATTTCGCTCAAGCGATTAAAGTGGTAAGACATTGCTATGAGGACGTAGAATCGACAATTCCAACGCGAAAAAGAGTATGCAGACTCACACAGACGCCGACAACGTGACATTCCAATGGTTTGTTGACGCGGGACGCGGTGCTTCTTGCCCGCACTCCATTGCGGATGCGTTCGAACTGTCGTCTGCTCTTTCAAACTTGTCTGCTTTTTGCGGTCAGCTCGTTCAAACGACAGCGGCCCGTAAACCAAACATTGACCCGGTAATTGCGATAAGAACTAAGTGCAGGCCTCAAAACACTTTTGAAGGTTGGTTAGGGTAAGTAGGCTAAGTGTAAACAATAGATACAAGGATATGTTGGTCATTGTTATCAGTGCCATCACCGACTTGTAATGCCCGATTCTACTTGCGGTTTTCAGTATCGACGTCCACCATCTCAGCTACGGTCCACACTTTTGCAGCCAGAGCGACGTCGCGACTGAAAATAGCGAGTAGAATCTCATCGTTGGAGTCAGGCCTTAGCGCCCATTCTGCGGCGTCCACGTGAAATTAATCGCCGCACGTCACATTATTCACGCAAAGTTTTGCCCCGTTAATTTTGCTGAAGCCGCTCAAGTAGTCAGACATTGTTAGGAGGACGTAAAATCAACAATTCCAACGCGAAAAAGAGCACGGGGACTCCCACCGACGCCGACAACAACGAAATTCAATGGTTTGTTTATGGGCGACGGCGGACTTCTTGCCCACCGTCCACCGCGCATGCGCGGCGCCGGTGGCGTCCGCTAGGGGCGCTCCGGTTTGTTCGTGGCAGAAAGCACGAGAAAACTAGGTATTTTCTTATTAACTGATGGCAAGGGGGTTTTATAGCCTCACTTTCTGTTCAGTGTGGAGTGTATAAGCTTTTCACATTTGAATATTCTAAGCTTAAATGGTAAGACAAATTGGCTAGGTGGCGCGCTACCGCCCGATCCAAAGGGCTCAGCCGTATTCATCCATCCATCCATCCAAACATGAGTTGGTGTATAGGGCATTGGAGTTGCGAATAGTCCGAAATAAAATGCTTAAATGGTCCAGTTGGTACATCATAAGAGTAGCGCCGAGGATCACGGCAGACCAAGAGTAGAATAACAACGACCAGGGCGCACGACACAGGGGGCCCTGTGTCGTTGTTATTCTACCCTTGGTCCGTGTCTTCGGCGCTTATTTCCAGAATTATAGTCCGCTCTCGAAAGCAGTAGCACTGAGCATAGCCAGTGTCCACCGTGCCCCGGGACTGACTGAACTGTGGGTTTGCGAGATCGCGGGGGAGAGGATTCGTTTTGCGTTAGAAAATGACGGAGTAAATTACGCAATCGACAGCCGAGGACCCGGAATGGACCTTTTCCAAATACCGACGGCACCAGGCGGTGGCTGCACGAACTAAAATCGAGGAAGTGACCTACCTGCACTACCAATCGATAATGGGAGCTATGCTGCCAGTTTCTTCGCTCTCTGAGCTGCGTCGCGTGCCCACCGCGACTTTAATCGGGGCCTTCAGCTAAAAACCGCGGCCTGGGCGTCGCCCGGAGGAATGGCTTCCGGGATCACGTGGTGTCACACGTGGACATGCCGTGTGGGTGCGCGTGGTCGACCATGGCTGAGGTTATAAAAAGGGACGCTCTGGAAGGAAAGGGAGGAACCCCGGGCAGACCCCGTGGCACGACGAACTGGGGCAGGTCTGGCTGACGGGCGGCCGGCTGACGCCGGCGTTGCCGGACGCTCTCTGAGGCTCCCGACGTCGAAGGCAGACGGATGAACCGGGTCGGACGGAGAGGGGCATCCGTGGCGACCACCCAAACGTCGCGTTTTTCTTTCCGTCCACTTTCTTTTTTGTGTAGCACAATTATAAATATGTTGCAATTACGTGTTCTACTCGCTGATCCACAGCCTCCTTCCGAATTTCCTCGATTTTTCCTACCAACTTCCGCCGCTTGGCATCGGCGCTCGCGCGTGCGCAGAACGCTTCTCGGAAAAGGTCCATTGCATCGATAGTGTAACCCATAACTCGTTCGGGTCGGCGCGCATTCCGGTTCATTTCCTTTCGCAGATAATATTATTTATTATTACAACCTAATAAAAATCCCGCCCAATCCTGAAACGTGCGTCGTTGGCGCGCATTCACGCCCACGTTCACGAGAGTCTGTTGATGTCCTCCGAATGTTAGCATACTGACCGTACTGTGCGCGCGACAATTTTTTTCGCGAAATGTGGGATTTTTATTGTATGCGTAGAACAAGTCTTTTACAGTATTCTGACTTGTGCGTCGCCGTCATCCAAAACGTCTGAGAAAAAAAAAAAAAGTGGAGCGAGATTTTGAGCAGTTTGTTCTGTAAAAACAATTAAAAAAAATTAGAGACGCAAATATTTTTTTGTAGTAATGCCCTGGTATTTTGTGTTGCTGCAAAATCTTGGAACGCACACATTAGGACTAAAGAATTTATCGATTAACCTTTCGATTAATTGCTTAATGCATCAACCGCGATTAATCTTATTTTTTCATCCGTTGGTTGGTTTAGTTGTGAGTTACGAATATTTAGGAGAAAATGGACTGCCTGCTTACTATAGTCTGTTTCATACGTAGTGTGCAACGCTGTCAAAGCTACTGGCGCGAGCACGGGGCATGATCTCGTTGATCATTTGCACGCGTCCTCGCGCAAACAAAACCATACACGAAGCCACGCCGCTCGCGCCATTAGCTTTGACAGCGTTGGACGCTAATATGAAACAGATTATAGTTAGTGCGTATTTATCCATTCTAGAAGGCAGCACTGCTGGATTTCCAGGTAGAGTACTTGTAGCATTCCCTATTATTGTCATCCAGTGTCACTATAAGGTTTAAATAGTTTAAATATACTCTAAACGAGTTTTATTTCTTTTTGCGTGGGCCGAATTTTTGCGAATTTTGCGACTTGAATAATAAGATACCGCGATTATGTTTTCTAATGCTAACAAATACATAGAGTACCACCCTCATTCGTGAAGTGTCGTGCCCGCGAAATATTCTCGAAAAACGCACTTCGCCCGATTCGGGGAATATAGAGTACGCGAAAATAAAGTCGATTGCAATAATGTCAAAATACTTCCTTGCCCTGACTTTTTTCTTTTCTCCGGCAGTGCAGCCTGGAGTTTCAAGTAAGGCTGTACGTACATTGCGTAATCGATAAAACCGCAAGAAGCTGTAAAAACAAATGTGGTTTGGCGGATATTTTATGGTATCGATGCCTGAGGGTCTTCAGCGGGACCGAATAATCGATTAATTAACCAATTAAAGTGCAACGGTCAGTCGGGTGAAGCTTTCTAATCGACGCCCAGTCATAGTATGAATACCTTGTCAAAGGGCCAGCCGGCGGAAGACGAATTAGTCCAAAAAAGACAGCACAAGCCACAGCAGGTGATGGGCTTCCTCTTCATCCTTCCGAGTGCGGAGCGGCGGCGGTCCTTCGGAGACGAAGAGCCGGACTGTCTTGGAGTACTGTCCCGGATGACCCTCGGCACAGACCTCTGGCAGCCCAACACAAGCGACGGCCCGTCGCTCTTCGGTGGCTCACCTACGCCGTCGATTCCGGACGGTCCACGCCGCCCGGAACATCGGGATCCTGCGGCGCGGCACAGCGTTGCTCCTCAGTTTCATCCGTGCACATCCGAAAGAGGCGATCACGGGCGCTGGACAACGGTCGGCCGTCGCACTCCTTGCAGGAAATCCGAATCGTCATGGCCGCCTCGAACTCCGTCGGCTTGCAGCGGCCGCAACAAGGTTCGCGTCCGGTGAGCGACATCCTCTCGAAGCCTTCGACCAGAACGTCCATGCAGACGTCTTTGACTTCGTTCACGTGGTTCTCTCTCTGTTCCGTGGTCATCGGCTCTAGCTTCAGCGCTACCTTTGAGGATGCAGTTGGGGTCAGGGGAGCGAGCACTACGTCTAGGCATCGATTGGACAGCCGTGCACATGCAGGCTGACGAAATTCCGGACTGATGGTTCCTAAATGGTAACGGCGCAGTCGAGTCGGAGTTCTCCGTTCGGATCGACCCTGCATCGAAAACGTTACATGAACAGGAGACAACTAAAAACAACGATCCGCCTTTTTTTTTTTTCAAATTGTAAATTAAATCTACGCACTGCCGCGAACTGGCACCCGCCAGACAGTGGCGTGTATGCCGCCATGACGTCACGCCGCTCCGCTGTTATGGGCACGACAGATGCTTAGACGTTTCACTTCTCGTGAATCTGGTTTCTGCATACGCGCATTCCCCACCGGGTGTGAACAAACGTTTACTTGTTTGTAAACATTCTGTCGGACAGTAGCGGATGGGATAAAATGGCAGTCCCAAACATTATGGAAACAAAAATTTTAAAAACGTTAGACGTGAAAAACTGGTTTTGAGGCTGGGGGGACGCCGTTGGGCAGCACAAATGGATGGAGTGCGCCTTTTTTTCCTGCTCAATCTCTCGGAGTGCGCCACTTTTGAAGACAAGTCATAGGGTAACAAGAGTAACATGCAGCATGCCATAGAGTAACAAGCACACGCGACCATATGAGCAGACCTCAGTGTTTTCGTCTGTTTGTCATTGAAAAACACGACCATCTGAGTAAAATAACCAGTACCATATAACTGTTATTAACAACATTTCACGCCACAAAGCTCGACCAACATTTTTTTTTTTATGTAACAATTTTTTGTAGTGCAACGTGCTGACAAACTTCCTGAGGGATCTGTGCCACTTTAAATGAATATTCAAAGAAAAGATAAAATGTGAATTTAAGGTAATTACAGCTAGCTAATTATCCCGTCACACTCGTGCCCGGGACGGGAAGGAAGAACAGGACAACACAGTGCACAGTGTTCTCCCCCTGGTCCGTGACAAGAAGCGTTACCATGTTCTCAAAATTCCAGCACCAACTCGCCAAGCAAGTAGCATTGATCGATAACGTTAGCCCAAAGAGACTGCTTTTTTTTTAAGAAGGTATTTTGTTTTAAAATTGCTATTCTTTGATTTCATTCTTAGCAAATTGTCTTATTAGCCTGCAAAACACATGATGGATCCAGTCAGAAAGTTTAATTCCCGCAATTAAAGTAACATTTCTAATCAAATAGTTTCCACATGCCGGCATGCTAAAGTGGAACATTTGGAACTTTGAAACAGATTTATTTCAGTTTTAACTTTTTTTTGCATCAAATCTTGGTTTTTGAGAGCTATTATACCCGGTAACAAAATGGTGTGGAGCCAGGTTTTGAAGATGCTATACTGAAATTTTGTAAGGAGCGCGGCTGTGAACTTACCTTCTGTATCTTCACGCTCTTTTTGTCAAGAAAGTCGGCAGTTTCCTCGAGTAGTGCACGTTTTTTGTTCCGCTTCCTTATTTTTAATAATAAATATATCTGCATTTTTGGGATGTCTTTCCACAGCCTGACACATGTACTGTATGTTTCATGGTCACAAAAGAGGCCATTATCCTTACCACTTCTCGTACTTTAGTGCTTTCCTCAGTTGGAGCAGTGTGGATTTCATGTACTGTTACGCAACTGTTCGAATGATTGGGTTATAAACTTCAAGCATCGTAGGGCATCCCTTCACCGCGAAGAATATTGCCCGCGAATTTCATGCAATAGGATCTACCCGTTAAAACATTAGCTTTCTGGAGTAGTTGGTTTGCAGTCCAGAAAAGAAGAACACACCCTGTATATAGAGTAGACCACGCTCGGCTTAGGTAACTGGACATAAATTAGCGAAACACAAAGACGACCAATGCTAATAACGGCATCACTCACCTCCGCTCCGGCGGGCACTCTGCAGCTGGACGAAGGAACGACCAATGGAACTCATTCGTCTGACAAGAGACGCCACACTATTGTGATTCCGAGACGCTACAACAGCAACGGCAGAACGGAGCTTGAAAACGAAAACAAAAACACTCGGAACGGATGATTCGGGCGGACGTACAGGCATCCGGTATGCGGAAAGGGGCGACCGTGGCAGTACCGCACAACGAATATCGAGCGGAGACGAGTCCGCACACAGTCGATGCAATCTGTGCCCTTACCCTCCCCCCCCCCCCCCACACACACACACACACACACTTTAGATGACGAAGCAACACAAAATCTCGAGAGCTCAAGCAGGCGCAAACTCGAAGCAGCCACGTGGTTCGTTCATCCGCCCTCTGCTCCTCAAGAGCCCAGACCTAGCGTGAGAAGGAGCGGGCCGTGCGAATCCCAGCGAGGTGTAGTGTTCGCTCGAGGCACGCGCACGAGGCAAGGCCCGCGCGGTCCGCGTGTTTACGCGATGGGGGCCACGCGGTGTCGGATGAAATGTCCGGATGCAGGCGATCCACAGCAACAACCACTTCTCCAAGAATGTCTATACGTGGCTCGCCGTCACGTCATATCTGCGCCCATTTGTGGCGGCTTCGCTACCTAGCGGGTACCTTCGGAAACGTCCACCTGTTTCGTGTTTCTTTTCTCGGAACGAAAGAGCAGGATGACCACCAGCACGGTGCCATGATGCCACATGCAAGCCACGTGGCTCGCACTGACGTCACATTGGCTGTTATTTTGGTGGCCTCGCTGCTAAGCGCGTTACCTTCTGCAACATACATTACCCACCAGCAAATTAATTTTTCTCAGCAAGACATGGCGGCAGCGACCACCAGCATGATGCGACGCAGTCACGGTGCAAGCCAGTATAGTTGCAGACAGGATGAGAACGCGAGGGCTTCGTCGCTTTCCGATGCCTCCAGCACGCGCGCGTTATCTTCGACGTGCTTTGGCTACGCGTTCGCGTTCGAGGCGCACGACACGCCGAAACGTTATGCGCATAGCCTCCTCTATTAGCGGCGAGATGTTTCGGTGGCGCCCTCGTTCGGTTACCTTTCGTGACGTCATTACCTTGTGAACAACAAGTTCGATGGCGTTCGTAATGGGCATGGTAGAAGCCTGAAATCATAGCGCTCTCAAAGCAACACTGCCAACACCGTCACAATTGAACTTCTTACATTCCTCTTATATCCGTCGATGAGACATCTTTTGCTGACGTCATAGTCAGCATTCGGCCGATTGTGGTGGGCCCACCACAGCGACGCTTTCGATCGCTCACGTCGCCAATACTGACAGAGCCTGGCAGATCGCCACCAGAAGCGGCCGCCGAAAGGGAAAAGGTGGAGCGGCAGACAACGGGTGAGAGGAGAGCCACGTGACTGGCGCCCCGCTGCGGCGAGACGCCGAAACACACTTCTGCCGAGCGAACAAGTGTGTTTTGGGTCCTCGTCGCTGCAAAAGCTGTGCGCTGACGTCCAGGTCCCCCAGAAATGGCTCTTCGATGCTCTGTGCTACCAGATTCTCTCGCTCCAAATCTGCGACCGGGCACTCTATGGCTCCGTCTTCGAACTGCCAGGCTTTGTGTGTATAGATGAGGCTATGGTTATGGAAGGTATAGAAAGTTCGAACTGGAGGATGCGGGACAACTGAAATTCCTCCCTGCCGTTCTGATCCCGTCTGTGACTGCGTTCTAACGCGTTCCACCAGTGCAGCGGAGACGAAAGCTGCCTTCGTCTCAACTGCACTGGACGAAAACGATAGAACGTGGAATACATACAAAAGTCCGTTGTATGTATTGGGTCATGCGTTGCCCCTGTTCTTAGCGACATCTTCCTGTCCAGGGTTGATCGAAGTATCCACGATTGCCTCAGTACCCTGCCTGTACGAAAAGTATTTCGATATGTTGATGATTTTTTGATTGTATACGAGAAAGGGGTGGAGGTTATGGAGTACATCAGGTGGTCGAAACATTCGTTAAGTGTGGTTCGGGACTAAAGTTCACGTTTGAGGAACCCAAGGATGGGACACTGCAATTTTTGGATCTATCGCTATTGGCCCAAGCCACCACTTATGCTGGTCCTACTCTCCCCGGTCAAAAAAAGCCATTCTGCCCTACACATCCTCCCACTCTAAGATTGTGTAAAGGGGCATAGCCATGTCCATTCTAGGTTCGGCCTTGGAAAAATCATGTTTCCATACCGTGAAGGCCAGTTTTTGCTCTCAACTTGAACACCTTAAGGCATCTGGTTACCCCCACGCAGTTTTAATAGAGGTTATGGGGTCTTTGTTGAGGAAGGTTAAAGGGGAGAGTAGCAGCAGGAAAAATATACAAAAGAAGCGCCCGGTCGTAGTACCGTACCTGCATTAATTGTCTTACAATTTAAAGCAAATCGCAAACAGGTATGATGTCCCCGTGGTGTTTTCGGCCCCCCTACGTTTATCCAAGATCTGCGCAAAAGTGGGGTCCGTCCTCGACAATCGATTACAAGCCGTATGCCACAAGAGGCACAAGAACAAGTTTGTTACCTGCACGGACGGCGTGGTCTACAAGATCCCTCTGACGTGTGGTAAATGCTATATAGACCTTTTCTGCAAGTGCGCCGCCATCTTGAATTGACGTCACTTCCAGTATGGGCGAAAACATTGTTTTTCCTTTGCCACGCCAATAGAGGGATTTAGGATATAAGCGTAACCGTCACACTTTCTCATTTTGCCTCCCCTTTATTTTCTTACTATTTGCAGGTTGAAACATTGGATTATTTTTTCGTCGCCCATACCGGATACGCCTATAAGGTGGCTGGGGACGAGAGTACACAGAAAAGGTCTATAGGTCAGACGGAACGATGCGTCAACGACAGGCTTAGAGAACATTTCTATTCACTTCAAGCCACGGTAGGCGGGCACTTGCCGACACACTGTCGCTCCTGCCAGTGCGCACCGACTTTTGGTGAAACAACTGTTCTTGGTAGATTTAAATACCGGGCTACTCGAGAAATCTACGAGGCTTTTCAAATTCAAAAAATAGGGCAGCAATGCGTCAGCCAGCCGTCCCTGTCGCTGAGTGCAAAGGAGGTGTCTTTTTGGACAACGCCTATGCGCAGTAACTTTGGCCGGCCAGGGATGAAAGTAACGTTTTTTTTTAATTTTTCCATTCTTTTTTAATTTTTATTTTTTTAATTTTCTTTTTATT
Source organism: Ixodes ricinus (assembly GCA_037355805.1). Lineage (NCBI taxonomy): Eukaryota > Metazoa > Arthropoda > Arachnida > Ixodida > Ixodidae > Ixodes > Ixodes ricinus. The sequence continues at coordinate 91,555 of JAZHYW010005812.1, forward strand.
TTTAAATTTTTTCTTCCTTTTCTTTAATCTATCGATCTAGTTTGTACATATTTTCTTTCTTTTCTTTTTCTTGTACCTTGTCTTCACGGGGGTTCAATTTTCGTGGCTTCTTTTTCCTCCTTTTCTCTTCTGTCTAATTAAATCAGTTGGGAGTCAGCGCTCTTTCGTTCTACTGTCCTTTTCTCTTCCGCCGACGTTTTGTGCGTTGTTTAATATTAGTGATGTACCAACTAGCTCAAATTACCACTTTACTAGGTCATGGCGTCCATCGCAGTGAAACGGAATACATCTGCCTATGCTGAAAGACTAAAGAGGTATTCTTTGTGTGGTCCTCAAGGAAGGAGAAAGCGAACACAAACATCAAAATAAAAACAAAAAAGTTGACGGCTGTCGGCCCTTTTGTTCCGCTGTGGCGAGATCTGGAGGTGCCAACAGGCCAAGCCGCGACGAGCGCGACACTGCGGCTCCGTTCGCCACTCGCCCAGTGCCCTGGACACTGCTTGAAGAAATTTTGTCTTTTTGTGTATGCGTTTTCTAGAAACAGCGAGTCGCCCGTTGTATTTTTTTGTCTTTTTTGTTTTGTTTTAATGGTCTTCCGATTGGCCTTCGGTGTCTTCTCCTCTTCAACTCAGCCGTTCGAGCAAGTCGTTCGGGCGTGCGGCGTGGGTAGTTCGCCGTTTCGATCTGGATGAGCATCGTACCGGCGTGCGGTCGTACATCAGTACGGCGTAAGCCCATAAAGACCCCAGGCTAGCAGTCCTACTCCACTGGGTAAATTTCTCATCTACCCCGAGTAACAATTGTCACTACGTGCTCGCTGATTGGTTAGCCAGTGTTGCAGAATGGGCACCCCATTCCATTCCAATTGCATTCCGGGGAATTAGAGTTTCCGACAGTTCCATTCCTTTCAGCTCCTCAGAATGGAGACACTGGGCCCATTCCCACACCTGGAGTGGCTGAACTCCACGATTACATTCCTCTAATTCCTAAACGTGAAAAAAGGGCCTTTGACAGCCACATTCTGTTGCTAGAAAAAAAAGCAGCATAAAGCTGCTGAAAATCAAACGCGGAGACGACTGGAAAAGGAGGTAAAGCTTACTCAAAGCGCCTCATTCTACTAAGCCTGTCTAGGGTGGTCACACAATGCGCTTCGTAGTACCCGATGCCGACATGACGCGAGCATCGCGTGGCCGACAAATACAGAAGAAATCGATCGAAGACAAAATGTGGCCATAAGCCCACACCCAGCTCGACGAGCGCGGGCAAGGCTCGCGCTGCAGATTCCAGGGATCCTGAGTTCGAGACTAACACCTACCCGTGTCGATCTGGATGAGCATCGTACCGGCGTGACGGTCGTGTATCACTACTGCGTGGCGCACGTTAAAGCACCCCAGGCTAACGGTTGTACTGTACTGGCTAAACTGCTCATCTACTGCGAGTGACTCGTCGCAACTTTAAATGGCTGATCAACTACACGCTGTATAAATATCCCAACAACCCAATTTTTAATGTCACTGCAGAAATCGATCGCGCGATCAAGCGCAAAAAGCTCGCGAGTCGCAACAAACGCTAAAAACTAAAACGACCGATTTTCTTCGCGAGCAGACCGTATACCCTCCGCATTTACATGGTTAGCGCGTGGTCTGTTTGATAAGGCCTTAAAAATATCTAGTTCGCGCATGGCGCAAGAAGCTATCTTGCTCTGTGCTTCGAGTGCTTGCACAACAGCACCGCTATACTTCGTTTCACCTTGTGTGCGAGACGCAAGGCGATGCTGGAAGCGTGCACGAAAGCTTCGTGCGTTCAGCGTCCCTGCTCGAGCGCGCGAGCTCGTGAAGTACAAGCGCTTTACAAAGCCGCTGGTCTCGTGCGTCTGGCTTCGGCTTGCGCTCTGCAGATCCAAGGTGAAACGAAGTATAGTGCGCTGTTCGAAGCGACACCGCGCACACCTGTCTCATGGTACGTTTACACTTGCGGATCCGCCAGCGAATCCGCCCAGCTTTTGCCGCTGGGGCGAAACGCTGGGCGGAAAACGCGGCGGCGAGCCGTATAGGTCCGGGACCTATTTCTGCCGCCGAACGAGGCGTTTCGCTGACCGGATGTGACATTCTTGCGCAGCGCGACGCTGCCTACGTCATGAGTATGCGTTCTGTTGCGTTAATTGAACGTCAAAGACTTACGGTAAGAAACAGAATGGATTTACTATTTACATGACGAAGTTAATCTGCTGGTGTCGGTGATCGCAGTCGTTCCGTACGTCTTCTTCTTCGATCTGCCCCGAGCCAAACCGTTGCTTCGTCTTCCTCGTTTTCGTCAACCGCATATTTACACGAGCACTGTACGGCTGTTTCGCGTGAGTAGGAGGTGCCAAAATTACAATTCACAACACGTTCTTCCGGGAGCAGCAACGCCCGGGAGAGACAGCCGAGGTGGGAACTCTCGCGCCTTCTCGTCATATTTGACCGGATGTTACGAGAACAGCTGCCGCAGCCGCCGCCGCCGCCGCCGCCGCTCGAAGGAAATAGATGTAAACGCAACCCGCTCGTCGCCGCCGCCGCCGGGAGCGGATCCGCTCCCGCGGCAGCGGATTTCTTCTCAGGTGTAAACGAATCGTCAAATGAACAGAAAACCGCGGACAAAATGCAATCGGTACACGGCGCCAGCACAAGCGACTGTAGCACCCTATTATGGAACCTGCCTTACAACGTAAACTTTTACGTTTGCTGTACGATTCTTGCTGTTTCTTGACATATTCATTCCAATTATTTATTTATGTTCCACGCGAACACGAGAAGATCGGCTGGGTTACAACCTAAAACAGTGATGTTGAACTGTTCAATATTCTGGTTCGGTTCGGGTTCTGGCTCAGTAGCTTTGCATTTTGTTCCGGTTCGGTTCTGCATGTTCAGCATTGCTTTTGAAATAACGGTTCGGTTACCGGTTCCACCAAACGCGAAACAGTTGAAACCGGTTCCTAAAAATAATTATCCACACCTTCCAGTCGTTAACCAGAGAAGTTGAGTCCAACACGGCGTCATCTGCATTTAAAGAAAAAACAGGTCACTCGAAGCCGTACTGCGGAAGCGAGGACAGCAAAACAAATGTGTGCTTCATTTCGTTTTCGTGATCTTGACTTTTTACCGCAAACACCGTTTTACGAAAATTACGTGGTTATGCAGGTGCTTGGAAACAACGAAAGTACAGTACTCAAATGTGAAGTCAATTTGACTTCGCATATGAGTACTTGATTATTATTAGTAGTATCTTGATTATTATCTCCAATAAATGTTTGAATATTAAAAAAATAAAATATTGTCGCAGGGATATTTTAGCGGAATCGGAAACGACACACCCGAGCTCAATGTTGAACCGATTGGAAACTTGAAGTGAAAACGGAACACAAAAACAGGAAATTAGCCAGAACCAAATATAGATACTCAAAATGCCAAAAGAGAAACAAACAGAAGAAAATTGGGAGTTGACGCCAGACGAAAACACAAAATGGTTTCGGATGTTTGTCTACCTTTTCGTATGTTTGACCCCCTATGAAAAGGATGCCACTTTCCTTTGCCAATCTGGCACTCTCGGGAACACTGTCTGTATAGGAACGCTGATAACCAGACCCTTGAGTCATGAATACACGGATTGCTCCAACAAGGGAGGAAGCGAGCTACGAGGCAAGGATGGGCTCTCAAAATCCAGAGTCCTTTCAAGCTTACGCGCCCTTCTGAACGCGTTTATTAAACAAAATATCGAAAAAAAGAGGAAAAAAATGTCAACCGCGAGAAAGACAGCCGTAAACCTTCGTGATCGTTTGTGCCTTTCTGTTTTTAGGGGCGAAGCTCCTTAGGGTCTAGCCTTGTCTGTCCGTCCGTCCGTCCATCCGGCGTCCGTGCTCACATCGATTGCCATCCCATCTATCTTCTTAAAAAAATAAAAATAAAATGTTTGCGCAGTCGACAGGATTCGAGCCTGTGCGGGGAGACTCCAATGGATTTCTAGTCCATCGCCTTAACCACTCGGCCACGACTGCGGGACGAGTAGGGAGCTCTGAGATGTGGTAGTAACTCAAGAGCTGGGGATGTCATGGATGAAACGTGGCATGTAGCCGCTCAACGTCTATGCAGGAGAGGGCGCTGCGGTCAAATGCGTATATAATCGCGTTAAACTTTGCATGCATTGGCCCAACGTTTATAGACGAGAGGGCGCTGCGGTCAAATGCTCAAATGCGTATATAACCACGTTCCATACCACACATTCTCTTTCTGACATGGACCGTTGACTTAAGCGGTGGAGATGCGTTCCCACGGCTTGCTGGCGTGATCCAAGCTGATCTGCTAGAAGAACCACTGGCTCTGCATTTCACCGATCATAAAGCAGTAATAATTAAGTCGAAACGCAACCTGGAACTCAGCACTACCTATGAGCAATAAGAAAAAAATCAGCACCATCAGCACCACCTATGAGCAAAATCAGTATCGTCAGCACCACCAGGCTTCGCCCCGATCAACATCATTCTACCACGTGGAGATGCAGTCACTTTTTTTAAGTTTAGCCATCTCTCATCAGACATGTACAAGTTACTAAAAAAAAAGTAGTTAAGTTTAGTTACTGAGTATCGGCCTCAAAAGTAACTTGAGTAGAGTAGAAATTACTCAAATGAGAGGTAATGGAGTAAATTACTAACTGCCGTAAAAAGAAGTGAATTTCTTTTAAATAACTTTTTTATCATTTTATGGTAACAAGAAATGCATAGCTTCTCATCTGTTAACGAAATCCCGCCAATCGAATATAAATCCATTTTCTGGCTTGTGTTTTCATCAATAGCTGATTCTGCTCCCGCATGCTTCATTGTTTTTTTATGCTTTTTTTAATTAATGATGTAGTGCGGATCAGTGGCGTCACGAGTCACGACGTTCAGCGGCATCCGGGGCAGTAGCCCGCCGCGACACCCCCGCCCCACCCTTGTGACGCCACTGCTGCAGATGCATCATTTCTACGTTGAGGTTCGGCACTGCCTGAGCTTGATTTTGCAGTCAACGTTTGCTTCTTCATTATTTCTTTTATGTAAAAACTTCGGGGGAATTACTAAGCTTTTTCGAGACTACCTTTGAATCTTGAAAGACCTGCATAGTTTTGGAGGAGAGTCAATGCACAAAATGTAGCCTTTGTGTTGCTCCTTAGCACGCGATTTTTCAACTGCAGAACAAACCAGAGGAGCACCAGATGAACTTCAGAGCGGAAGGACTGTGGTTGACTTCTTTGGTATACGCAGTGAAATGAAAACACTTCTGCAATTAGCGTGAGTTCCTACGTTGGGAAGAAGCTGGGACAATTCCTTCCTTCAAATGTGCGAAGTGTTAGTCTCCATGAGGCTCAGGGACACAAAGAAACACCAGTCTACGTCGCTAATCCCGCAGTCACTGGGCCTCGCTTGTGAAAACGCTCGAGATACACCTTCGCGTCCCGGGTAGGGTTCCAACTGTTGACGAGAGCAGATGGAGAAGCGTACAAAGCCCTGAAAAGATAGCTTTCTCCGGATTGTCTTGGCTTGAAGTCTTCCCCCCCCTTTTGTGAACATCAGCTGATTTTCCGACATCTTTTCTGTTTTTGTGCGCGAAGGTTTGTTTATGAGCAAACGGACTACAAAATTTCGAAAGTAATTTGTAATTTGATGTGGATGTTACATTGGAAAAAGTATTTAAAGTAAACTACTAACTACATAAATAAAAATGTAATTTAAAAGTTACTAAACACTTAAAAAAATGAAATTACAGTAACTTGACTAATGTAGTTGATTTACGTACAAGTATGTACTCATACAGCGTCTCACGCAACCCACCAGAAGAAGCGCGGCAATGTCGTGTTATTCACTTTTTTTGTGTGTATGTCAAAATCTGTTTAACGTAAACTCCGGATATAGTGACTGTTTCTAAAGAAAAACGATGCGTTCGAGTGTGGGCATTATACAACCAGTATCCGAAATGTTTTTTGAAGCGTCTTAAAAATATGACTTTGCACGATGCACCGGAGACACTAGTCGTTATATTGGAACTAACACTGTGCTTTTGTTTGCTTATGTTGATTATGAATAAATTATTTTGGCGTCACTGAGGTCAATACAAATTGCGCACTGCGAAGGTATCTTCTAAAGTAATTGAAATCGGTTTCTAAGTGTTTTTTACTACTCAGGATAATCTGCAATGACAGTAACTTGAGTATACACACTAGTACTTTATGAAACATGCATTTAGTAACATTTTTAATGCTTGTGTCGAGTATCATGCTCCTATTGCTAATCTCGTAACATCTGGTATCGAAAATTGACTGTCGATTTTCATGATAAACTCAACACCACATTTTTGGTGCAAGCGGTCCCAGAATTCGTAATATGCACCCGTCGCACAACTCCATCTACAGGTGGAAGCTTACCAGTTCTCTGGTAGTCATTGTCATCATTAATGTCACTATATGAAGTGTAGCTTTCTTTGGTGACTCTAGTCATCATCATATAGTCACGAGAATTTAATAAAATTAGGAAAGAACAAAACAAAGGTGGTTGGAAGAACGGTCACTTGCAAGAATAGCAAGATAACCTTCTCAGAACCATGTTTTGCCGTGAAGGTGTGTCTGAATTTGAGACACACCGTCACGGCAAAACAGGGTTCAATTTGGGCAGATGAATTTTCTCAAGCATGGCAAGTCTTCAAGTAGCTATAAACGTTACTTTTTTTTCGGCTTTGGGATGGTAGTTGTGAATAGATGAAACGTTGGGGTAAGGGGAGTACATTACGTTGAGGAGGCAAGCCCTGCCATTTGCATTCCCCACGAACAGTACGCCGCACCACTCTTAGGAAAAGATTAATCAAGGTATCTGTATCTGTATTCCGGAAGACCTTTTCGACTTTTCTGCGGAAGTATATATCATGAATATCCCGTCACTTAGAAGGCAAATGTACCTCAGTATCTGTATCTTGGCTAT